>DWNY01002885.1:0-10517 GCA_018250635.1 Telegonus apastus | reverse complement strand
GTTAGGTGTTAAAGTATAATAATCATGAAAATAATATTTTGAAGCGTATGTTTACAATCATCCTACAACTTTATTAAATAATATAAATATGTTTGGATTGTTTACACCAATTACTATGAGAAATATTATTTTAATATGAGTCAACTAGCCTATTCCCGAGTAAGATTTTTACTAGTTTCATTTGAAACCATTTGGTCACCCTAATCAGATGTCGAACAGATTTACTAATTTATTTATAAGATGTATTGGTTAATACTTTTTGTATTATCTTACAAAATTAAAATTATTATTTTCATAATTAATACGTACCTACGTAGTACTTAGTAGAAATGCAATTGAAATAGAAATTAAGTTAACTATTTTGTGCTTTGCAAAAAGACCTTGATTTAGAGGCGGGGCACTAGGTTGACCTTTGCGTGAAGAGCAGTACAGCTTTTAAACCAAATATTCAGTAAACGCCCACATATTCGCCACGCACGATACCTTTTAGCTTTACACAAACAATTTATCGCGTGAAAATAAATTCTAATTGCTTTATATCTTTTCTTTTACCTATCTGATATTGGTACCTACTACCTACATATTTCTACTACCTACTACTGTTCAGGAAGGTACCTAAGTATGTAGTTATGTACCAAGGCCATGTGAGTGCTATAGTTGTAGGTAATTCCATTTCTAATCCGATAGTTAATTTTTTTTAAATTATAAAATATCAAACGAACTGACAGTCCATTTGATGACCATAGTTATTATTAATCATTCCGTGGTAGGGTGATAGGTTTGAGTCCTACCTAAAATTGGTCCCTATTTAGACTAACATAGGAACTATGCGTCATTTAAGTGTCTCTCCTACCACATCCTTCAAACCAGAAAATTACTGTTTCTAAATTTATTAAATCTAGATCAGCGTTTATTTAATAGTGGTTCGTGACCCTCTAAGTCACTCAAGTGAAGTTTTGGTAAAAAAAACTAATTAAAGGACATTAAATTTGATTCTACTTAATTGAGTAGTGCATTTATATTTAATTTATTATGGTAAGGTGACTCTAATAATGAAAATTCAATAAAATTGTTATACGGATTTCATATTTGTAACATAATAACTTAAAGATTAGAGATAGCGAAGAGTAGAAGTTTACATACTATGGGGATAGTGACGTTAACATGATTGAAAAGCCTTGGCCTAGATAGTTCATTAGTACCTTACATACTATCATATTATAATAAATGTAGGTACATAAAAACTTTATTCCAGAACAGTAGGTATATGCCTACAAATGTGTCCTTGTTAAAAGTAGGTACCGCCTAGATAATGTTCCACCACAATGCTCTACTGCGGTTTGGCAGGCTAAAGCAACAGGTTTTTTGCTGATTACCCTATTGTTTCCTATTCAGGCCTTAAAAGCAGTGGTTGGTAACTATTTGACAATACGGGCCACATTATAGCTTCTTGAGGTAATGACGAGCCGCATTTGGAAGTAGTTTCAGAATTTATTATTAGTAGTTTCAGTATTTCGGCGAGAACAAAACGGTCGGCCATAAATTTTAAAGACGAAAGCAAAAAGGACCGTTAGAAAGTTTTGGCGACGAAAAAAAATTGCTCGTCTTAGAAAATAACACAACGAAAACAGAAGTTCTAGGAAGCTCTACGGGCCACAAAGAAAGAGCCGTATGTGGACCGCGAGCTACAGGTTGTCGATCGCTGATCTAACCCAATGTCATAGTCAATTGGGCACTGACAAATACGTTTTATCTGGCAATGGCAATGGTGCGGAGAACAGTTGGCACCCGCGCACTCGGTTCCAAGAAAAGTTATTTGAAATCGCCCCACTTTACATCCAAAGAAATGCCCTCTGTATTATTGCAAGACATTTTATTGACGACGTGTTTTGCCGTGATAAGTATTACGTTGATACCTAGTATGAACGTAATTGAAATATATAGGTAGTGATAAAATTAGGATGCTCCTATATTAAGCAGTTATGTACGGTTAGCTGGTATATTAACCGTAAGTTTTTGAACTGCTAAATAGTGACGGTCGCTTAAGGACATTTAAACACCAGAGCAGAAACACTAGAGCAGCTGGGGAGGAAGTTCATTTCATATCTTTTGATTGCAGTTGTACACTTTTGCCTTTTTTAATTGGATATATCATAATGATCATGTCCCTATATCATGTTTATGGCGAGGTGATCTGAACCAACGCATGATGGATCTCAATAAGTCCAAAATAATATCTATACCTTTATATTTTTTGAGCAAGCAAGCAGTGATAGCGTTAAGAAATGAAATTCGAGCACTTCAATCTTCCATTCCTTATCAGTCAAATGTGTCGATAATGGTAGAACATATAAAACTGTTCAATTCTTTATGTAGATACCCAGTATGAAATGATTTTGAATACACAAAAAGATCAGTGTTCGTTTTTTAGACTGTTCAATCCTTCGTGTAGGTACCGATTATAATACATAATACACCATTAAATCAATATTCGTTATTACTTTAATGCTAGCTACGTTACTTTTTATTCATGTTCATCTACAATGAGTAATGATTTAATGAACATGTGTAGTAACTATTCCATAACAACAAATAATACATGTGAGATGTCTTGTGACCACCTGATGTGATGGCATCTGGCGACTCAGTTTATGGGTAAAATTGCGGAAATGGGATGATGTAATATATAAATAGGTTAAGAAAAACAGTTCAGTAGGTTTTTTCTTGTTTGTAAATCAATTGATTATTTTTATTTGATGACTATTGAGTAGTCTTACTGTAAATAAGGTATTGTTATGAATTGTGACGTATGGTGTAGGTCCTGAATGGGACTGACTCCCGCTCTTCCTTTTTTGGATATTGTTTACTTTTTATCAGCGTTTACTTTTCATCAAAAGCCGCTGCGGTAAATAGCAGGGGAGGCCTACTGGTATGTTCAACAATGAACTCCAAAGGGTTGAAAGGAGAGGTTGAGAAAGATTGAATTTTGATAAGTTACACAAGAACACTATTTAAAATTAGGCTAGGTTAGGTGTTAGGTTCCAAGCATTCCTTTCATTTTGTTTTTATATTATGGAAGTAGTAAAGTAGCACGCAGTCCACTTGGTGGTAAAGATAAGATTAAGAATCTTACCTGAGATCGGTCACAAATGCGTTGCCACCCTTGAGAACTAAAAATGTGTCTCTTCAACTTCTTGCCCACGCCCTTTACGCCACAACACAGCAGCACTTGACGCAGGTATCGCAGTGGTGCCACCAAATTTGAACCACAAATACATCTACCATGTTTACCTTGCACTCAGTCGTATAATTTTGTTAGCACGTGAATTACAATGAGGATAAACATATTTATGATTAGTAAAGGTATGTAGGCAGTTACTAATATTTCCGAGAACTTAAAATAAAATATGAAGAATGTAGTTAGAGCTAAAATTTACTAATTAACTAAAAAAGTGGCTAATAGTAAATCATTTAAAGTTGAATAGAAACAAATACAAAAAAATATTTTTCAGTAACCGGAATTTTATTGACTTTAATTATATTACATGATGGCGTATCGGCGTTTTGATAAGATAATTAAGGTAAGTATGGTAAATATATACTTATTACATGTCCTTGTAGTACCAGGATCAGAATAGGGCTACGGTTTTCCCTGCATGTCGTCAGGGGCGATTAAGGTATAAGGGAGCTTTCGGGGTTGCGGGCGCCAAGCGTGTCCTCTTCGCAGCGCTTAAGACGGAATCGGGAGGATTTACGTGCGATTTAAGAATTCCAGGTACCTTTCGAAGGTTTTACCTCAATAACAACAAAAAAGTACTTATTACAAAAATGACTTCCCTATAATATTCATTTACGTGATGACATACGGCACCGAGACGTGGTTTTTTACTGTGATTTGTCTACGTGAACTCAAAGTCACTCAGCGAGTTATGGAGAGAGCTCAGTGGTCTGAGCAAAAGGTGTACAAGTCACCCCCCGTCCAGGTGGATTGATGACCCCAAGAAAACGGGTAACCGCAGGATTCAGACGGCTCAGGACTGGTCGGAATGGCGCAAGTTAGGGGAGGCCTATGACCAGCAGTATATAACTAAAGATTAAAAGATAGATAGATATATATTTATTGAGCACGTAACCAAATTTGTCATGTCAAATGGCCAAATCAACTTGTTAGAGGATGCTAACGACTAACATCAGCTCCAAATCGCCAACACGTCGCAGCTTGAAGAAGTTCCAGCGATGTCAGACGTTTTGACCGGTTTTCGAAATTTTGTCACTGCCGTATGATGTGGTTGCTGCCCGTGTTAAAAGATACAATAGTTAAAATAAAATGTAATTATAATGTTCTTTCTATCGATTGAATAGTCGTATGAATTTGCAAGTTCAAAGCCTTCGACGGAAATGCATTCAAGCGTAGGCTTTGCAATCTATTAATCTGTATACTAACGTTATTGGACGTACGAGTACGTGGCAATGAGTTCCGCCTCATGTTGATTTGATAGGGTTGTCAGTTTATTATCAGACTGTGTCAAAAGAAGGGTATAAATAAAAATTACTTGCATAGCTAGAGAATTATCTTGAAAAACAGAAAAACCCGATTGCTTAAATTGAATTGACTTTGACACCCATACTTATTTCAGACCAATACTGTTATGACGCAAAAATTCATCGTTTCCACGTTTTTTCATCGTTCGCAGGCACCAAATTTAAAAACTATATAGCCTATGTTATGTTATTATAACAACTGGGACGATTCTAACGACACCTCATATGTTGAAATTCGTCTAGCCGTTTGAGATGTGGAGCGTGCCAAAGAAATGGACATACATACATACATACATACGCTTGAAAAACATTATCCCCTTTCTGATCCAGTCGGGTAAAAAGTTCAATTAAGCATGTGTATAGCGTAGTTTATTTCCGTTGGCAGTTGCGAGTGACGTTATTATGAAAGTTACACTTAAGTTAAAACTTAGTTACCTCTTTCAAAACACTAAATCTGTATTATGAAAGTAGGTTTAACGTTCAAAACGTTGTCTTTAAATTAAATAAGTATTTTCAGTTATATACCTACTGAAGACATGAATACTTAAAATCACGAGTTTACGATCACTTGAGCTTTTATGAACAGAAAATATATAATTTAATCATAACTTAAAGGTCGCGAGGATCAATTTGCAAAGCCTAATAATTTAATAGTTTATGACAACACGGCACCTGCGTTATGGGCGTCACAATTTGTGTAAAGCCATAATTAAAGTATTTATAACATATATTGACAGACTTGATGAAGAAATTAGTTGTTCCTTACCACAGCGAATTCCTAAGCGACACACCTTTCGTTATGAAGTCAGCGCTAAATCTAGAGCCTTAAAAGCGTAGAGCGAACAAAACAACATATCTATACGTATTTTAAATAATTTTATTTACCTACTATTTCAGTAGCAACTTCAATTCAATGGACGAATGAATATGGAAAATTTTGCGCATTACAAGCATTGTTTGTTCAAAATTTGTATGTAATTAGTATAGGTTAAAAGTTTCCCGCAATGGAAATAAGATATTTTAAATGTTCTGAACACTGTTACAATAAAAACTGTACAGTTCGTATGTTGGTTGGTAGTTAGGGTGCTTTCATTAAAAGCTTTTAGACTTTAAGAACATAACTTCTCGTAAATAGGTATCTATATTAACGTTCTGAAATACTTTTTGTCATTTAGAACATTTGTTACGACCGATAACGTGGTCAAAGTGGTGGCGGTAGTTGAAGAGACTTGGCAAATGTGGATTTTTTATAATATTGAAATAGCAAACGAGCATGTAGTGGTAAGTGGCCATTGCCGCCCATGGACTTATCTAATCAACCCCAGGGTCAATCCTGCTACCCTTGAGAGCTGAGTTGGAAAATATTGCATTACCCACGTTTTTTGATTGGGATGATAGGTACCTTATCCCAATATCTATGTAATTACTAGATTGTTCGAGTTAGTTTTAAAAACTTTTACGGGAACTTGAAAATATATTAAGAAAATATGCTAAATTGTATCGCGGAACTATGAAATGTTTCTGCGTTATTTTTCGATCCTTGAAAATTCGGTGCTTATCTTCGAAACTATCTATTTACATAATAAATAGGCATATAGCTATTAATCGGCTATCCAACAATATAACTGAAATTGGTAAAATAAAGCGTTTCCTCAACAAAATGAAGTCGTTAGAAACGTTGTAACATATCTTTTCTCTACTGAATACTTGTCTATGTCTTAAAGTTAACCCATGTTGTCTAATGTGTATAATACCGTTGGAACATTTGAGCCGATTGAGAATTCTATTAAAGGCTATGAGCTCAGCCGTCGTGGAATACATTAGCGACGCGTGAACTTTATGCAAAGCTTTGAGTACCGCGGCTAGTTGGGGAAGCAATGATTTTTAATTATGATGGACATCTGTCAGATATAAGAACTGTAGATGATAAACAGATATAAATGTTTTAAGTATAGAATATGATTGAGTACGTTGTTTTCATCTACGTTGTTGAGTGTAGGTATTATCTGTCACTTTACTATTGACTAATGTAACACATAATTCAGTGAAGCTGTATGTATATGTCCATAACTTGGTTTATGTAATAAATTTCTGTTTAATCTTGAAACAGTACCTACTGAAAACTTTTTGAAGACTACGTAGCATCTTATGTAGGCTTAATCCTACACATAACAAAGAATTGCAAAACTGCTGTTGAAAGGCTTATATGGATGAGACGTGGCCGGGAATCACGTTGAGTTCTAATATCATCAAAGTCTGGTTTTCGAGAACCTACGTTGCTCATTCGTATAAACTTTGATCATCTAAATCACGTTTACAGAGTAAATTTCAAAGAATTGAAAATATTTTTAGATGTACTAAACCAAATAAAACTTTTTAAATTTTAGCGTACATAAAATACTATAGAACATTAATTAACATTATTGTAACTGATAAACAACTTTAGTATATGACACCAACAGACAACTAACACAGAATATGAAAAGATAATGATAATATTAGTCCCTGTCATACATTAAGTATGGCGGCCCTATGCTAAGTGCCTCAAAGAATTTAATTTATAAACGCTATCCAATGTTCAATTAAAGTTAACGTCGTGTCCACATTACGACCCTTTGCAAAACGGCTTTACCGATACTAGTTTTATTACTTCCATTCAATTTTCGTTTCATTCCTGTTATATGTAATAAGTAAAACAACTTTTAAAAGAAGGTACGTGAGAAATAAAAGTATTAGTATCCTATCATAGTAAAACAAATTTACTATGATCCTATCGCATATGGTAGTATATACAGGTATAGCTTTGTTAACGGGGGTTTCTACAGCGGCAAAAAAGTTTAGTTATCACCACAAAACAAAGATCTTCTTAAAGAATTTTTCTTTTCTCGCCTATGGTAAGGCAAGGGGTCTGAATCTCTTAAGTCCTTATCCCTTACTACATCCATGCTATAGCTAAATACATAGATATGGGGTTAATTTCGAACATGGGGAAGAACGAAGAAGTTCATGTGCGAATTAAACATACGTTTGAGAACAATATTTTCAACATATTAGGCCCGTACTATCTCAGGACGTATTCTAATATCGTTATAGCAAATGATTATAATATTATTAACCATCCATTATTGCATTTCATGCCGGACCTTCAGTGTGGGAAGTTGGAAACAAACAATAAGCTAACGATTTTTACACTTATAACTAGGATTTCCTGTATTGTGGATGTCACGGACACAAAACAACTATGTACCTGCACCAAGAGCTAGACCCAGCACAAAAATAGATATATATTTATTTTTTTATTTACTTACTCATCATTCAGATATCTGGCTGGCCGAGCCCCGACGTCGAATTCGGAACCACAACTATGACCACTATGCTACGCGGATCTTCAGGAACGATAACTCTATTAAAATTTGGTCTGAGATTACTCTATTTTATTTCAGTACGAAAAACATTACTCGCTAAACATCAGCTATGACTAAAGTAATACAAAAAGTAAGTTACAACTAACTTCTAACACAAAAACTAAGCATATATGTAATTTAGTGTTAATATTATAATTTAATATTTAAGTGAAAAGATCAAATGTAAATTTTAGTAAAATGCAGAAAACTTAGTAAAGTTATGCTGAGTAGGTACGTAGTTAATAAAATAAAGATATGACATAATACATAACGCAATAGAAACAAAAACTAAAAAACAAAAAATGATAAACAATAAGTTTTACAAAAAACAGGTACAATCATTACCACGAATTTTTTCATGAACGTTAGTCAAATCTTTTCGATCAGGTTCATATAACCTAAATTGCTCCGTAGCAATACATTATGTTAAAATACTATAAGTATTTATGTAACCTAGGTAACCTATGAACGTTGTAGAACTGATAAAATGTATTTAAAGGTTTCAAATGTATTCTTCATATTATTTATCTACATTATAGTAGGTGGAGTAGAAACATTGTACAGCCATTGGAATAGAAAGGAATGAAAAATTTACCTGGAAAATGAACTAAAAAAAATATTTAAAATACCATACTTACTATAGTCAGAGCATAAATTCAACATTTATGTAATGTACGTACCCAAATGTAATTAAAAACTATCTATACAAATATTTTCAGTAACATGATTATAACTTAACTCCAAAGTAACTTAAAACGCATCCCGCAATGAAAAAAAAATGGAAAATGTAAATTGCAGCCATCTTTGCAGTGGGAAATAGGGAAAAATGTGATATAGTCATTGGAAATATAGTTGCTTTCTTAAAGCATATTGCTGTATTAAATCATGCTTAACCGGAAATATTTAATCTAACGATTGATGCATACCTATATTAAGCTATCCAGATGAAGGTCAGATGGTCATACGTAGTTGCGTAATCCAAAAATATAAATGCTACCAGGTTTGCGGGTTATTCAAGCAAGAGGTGTGATAAATCACTTTCTATGTCACTCGGGTTTGGCAGCGTTGAGTACACGTCATGAATTACGCGAGTTACATCGTGACGTATAACGCTGCGGTTACGACGCTATAGTAACATTTGACGAAAATATCGATGAATTACGAGAAATAAATATTTATACAGAATTATTTTTAGTTTTTGATTTTAGACTAGTATTATCGCGGAATTGATACATTTTAATATTATAACATGTAACCGGTACTCTCGATACGTTTCTTAATTTTGCTGTTATTTCGACCCAGTTGCATGGATCATGGTCAAATTTACCACGTATAAAATATTAAGTTTTGGTTGTACATTTTTATTATGCTTTTAAGCGCTTTATTTTGATTCTGTCTACGTCGTTGTACATTACATCATTTTCAAATTATGTTGACTAAGTGATTCGATTAAACTTAAAAGATTTGACCTAATCATACTTACTAATAGAGCAAATTAAATTGGTATAGATTGTAAAAAAATTGATTGTGCAAAAAATTGCAATACCTACCTATATTGAAACTTCTCTCATATTCTATTAAACCATAATTTTGTTAAATAACCTTGGCAATTATTTTAAGACGTATCCTATTCGTTTACGTTTATTATAACAGATAGAATAATTTGATTTAGGTTATTGTAACTTAAGAACTCTTACATAAAATTCAGTACCTTCTATTTTTAGTGAGACCAGGACAAGAACGTAGCACGTATTAAATCTAGCAAGGAAATAGAATCTCACACTGACAATTTAATTAGCATCTCTATGTTATCGATAAAACTCGTGTCGGCTTTGAAAACACTAGCATAATGTAGAAGCGAATCATCGAATCAATTACGAAGCATTACATCATCAGGATTGAGTCACGGTCACAATATGTTGCCTCTGACTTTAGTCCTGATCCGTGGGCAGATCCTTTTAGTCATCACTGATATAGCGTAAGTCACTACTGACCGCAATATTGTAAACAATCATTTCGTTAGTGCTCTGACGTTTACGAAGACAAATAATGTTCAATTCTGTAAATGCATGAATTGTTGCATGTTGTAATATTATCCTCCGTAGCTTTGATTGAACAGACATGCAGGTGTATTTTAAATCCTGTTAGTTATGATTGGTAGGAATAAGTTATTTGTACCCACTTATCTACCTATTTTTCTTAATAACAATATATGAATTATATTTTTGATACTTCATTTTACAAATTTTCGAGCATGGAGGTTCTCTAACAATGCTTTTATCTCTGTAATAAGATATCGTGATTATGTATTCGCCTTTTTTAGGAATAGTGAGCCAATAACTATGAGTGTAATCGAATGATAGATACTTATTAATAAAGAAAATAAATCCATCGCCATTAAAATCGTCAGTGTGTCGATAGCAGTTTTTGCAGTCGCATCTTGCTGCTAGAATAATATAATTGATATATATAAACTATATGTCTAACTTTATTTATAAAATCTTTGGTACATGTTCTGAAACTTAGATTATAAAGTTTTGTAATTCCAATTGTAGGTATTTAGGTATGTAT
>DWNY01002884.1:0-10518 GCA_018250635.1 Telegonus apastus | reverse complement strand
TTATATGTATCTTTTTTTTTCATCTGTACATTAAAAAACACACCCATTATAGAGAAACGGAGGATTAACTGATTAAATTGTATTTAAAAGAAATAACTAATAAATTAGAAAGAACACATTTTTTGACATACACACCTGACATAGTTGAACATATATTACGTGTACATTGTCAGCATTGTTGTCAGTTATGTAAACAATGAATGTTTTTTGTGTTAATTTAATATATTCCTAACAGTTATAGTACATGATCATTATATCCGTCACTACTTCTCTGCATGAACTCTGCAGTATTCGAAAAACGGTACTGCAAATTTTCGCTTCATGTATTAATATGTAGATTCCTAAGTATATTATATAGTTTTGTAGTGCTATGGTTTAAGAATACGGAATGTAAGAACATAAAAAGGAAGCAATGTCGCGGCCCTGTCAGTGTTTCTTGACGGGGGTGCACACAACCTTCGTCTGTTTAATTTTAATATGGGAATCTTCGGTCCTATAAATATACAACAACTTTTAGTGTTCATACATTATGTATTATCGTTTTACCTTATTGCGGGATCCTTGCTTGTTTTTAGAACCCAACTCGGCTATTAGGTTGTTATGCACCTACAACCATTCCATTAAGTAAGTTCCATTGTTTAGGTACCCTATCCAAGCATATTTTCCCGTCTTTATGCTATTGAAGTAACAAGCGGGCATACGATCAGACAAATATACATTCTTATCTTATGTAATCCATAGTTTCGACCAACGTTTTAATTATTTCAAAATTCGATGCAAATGATGCTATACGGAGAATAAATCACAGAAGAAGTTAACGCTTTCAATATTCATAGCTCCAAACGAATTTTTTTCTTTTGTCGTGGATACCATGGACACACAAAGACAAATACACGAACACCCAGACTCAGAACAGAAATCTAAATTCGATACTCAGGAATCAGTGTGGCCAGAGATAGAACCCGGAACCGACTGCATGTCAGACATGATGTACGCTCCATGCGGGTTGCTTTACATGTCAAATTTACTTTCAGTAGATGTCGAATTTTGTTTTTTTTTTTTTAAATTGGTAGTTAAATATGGATAGTATAGACTTGGCATAGAACAGCTCTGAAAAATAGTAAACTTAAGAATATTTTCCATTGCTATAACAAGGATTGTAATCCCGCTTGAGATCGCTTACAGATGTCTTCGTTTGTAATCAGGGACCACTTAACATCAAACGGGTCGCGTGTACGTTCGCTACTGTAACGTGGCTAAACTGGCTCACCTACATTCGTAGGGGTTCAATGGGTACGATCGGTTGGTAGGCTTGTATCAATCAGATTAAAATAGTTGCACACAATTCTAATCTAATTGACGTCCGTTTTATGAAAATGAACTGGCTAACGAGTACGCAATCTATCTGATGGTGAATGGGTACTGCCACCTATGGATGTTATTAACCCTAGTTAGGAAGTATCAAATGAGCTCGCAGCCCACCTGATAAGTGGCCACTGCCGCTCATTAACAACTATAGTCAATCTCAGATAAGACAAAGCCTACTTAAGGTTGATCACAGATGCGTTGCTACCCCTGCGGACTAACTTGGAACGCCTCGGATTAGTATGTCTCCCTTACCACATCTTTCAGATCAGAACAGAGGAGCGTTTAATAAAACCAGAAATAGGGGTTGCGTTTTTTTCATTGAACTCGAATCACAAAAAAAGCGAGTTAGTACGTCGGCTGAAATTCGTGAAAATTTATGTATTAGTTAGCATTATCTCAGTGCAACTTGAAATTTAGTTAACTCGGAGCTGGAAATTTAACGTTGAAGCGTGAATTGCCTTACCGTTTGCATAGATTGAAACTGATCTACAAAGTTAGACATGTTGCATCGCTCCATACATCCCCTAGTTACAGGGAGAAACGTCTGAATAAAAAGGTTCCAGACAACTAGAAGATTATTGTATATCATTTTCTTAAATATATATTTTTTTCTTTAATTTCCTAGACTTCAATCTGTAGAAGGTTTAAATTGTGTGACACACTAGTATTACATTTTTGTATTTTTTATATGGAATCAAAAACCTGATGGTAAGTGGCCACTGCCGCTCATGGAACTGTAATCAACCCCAGATAAGATCTGACTCGTACCCAAGGTTAGCCTAAAGAGGTCGCTACCCCTGAGAACTAAGTTTAGACGTCTCTGATAAATGTCTCCCTTACAACACATTCTTCAGACCAGAACACAGCAGCGCTACACTACTGATATTAGGCAGAAATAAGTGTGTCGGCGAAGCTTCCAGAATCAAACCAAAAAGGGGATTAACAACAAACAAATGCTTTCTACACTCATATGCCCAAACTAGGATTTTCTCCTGTGTTGTGGATGCCATGGAAACAGAGACGAATACACAAACACCCAGACCTAGAACGCATATCTAAATTCATCATTCAGATATATCTCTGTCCGGGAATCGAACCCCGGAACCCGCTGCGTGTATCCGTGTGACCGCTCTGCCATGCGGGTCGCCAATTAATATACAGTATACACGCAGTTAATATATAGTATATAGGTAGCAGATATAAATAGAAATATGTAATAAGATATACATATTACAGCATTTATGTATAAACTTTCGCTAAAACGTACGTTAGCACTTTATAAAAGGATTATAGTCTTTAAAATGCATATAGGTGCAAAGACTAGGTGTTAACGAGTCAGTCGGGCGATGCTTGGGTTTCGTTTGTCATCGCAGTATCGTGTTTAGGGCTTAAGGGATAACAACTGTGGTACTTGATCGCAGCGCGCGGCGATTAGTTATGTAGTTGTTGAAGAAAAATTACTTTTTGAAACTGTTTTGAAAAATATATTTGTTGGAAATAAGACATGATATTCATAAGTATAATTAATACGTGAAGCGAAAATTTGCGGAACCATTTTTCGGATACTGCGTGCACAGAGGAGTACGACAATAGACATAAGTGAAAGTTAATGTAGAGAAGAAGCTAGAAGGGACAATATCTATGTATAATAATTGTTAGAAATATATTAAATTAAACTGGATAAATCATGCATTGTTTACATTACTGACAACAATACTGACAATGTTAAACAATTCCGTCAAAAATGTCAGATGTCTATGTCAAAAAATGTGTTATTTCTTTTACATGTAACTTATTCAATGTATATGAAAGTTTTTATTGGATGTATAATTTTAGGTTCGTTTTATTAATTATGGTCGAATATTGACCGTTGTGACACGTCTACTAGTAAGTATAATTAATAGAGACATGTTCATCAAAACAACACTATGAACAGGAGGGCCCCATTTTTAAACATATCTAATCAAGGATCAAAATCGGATTCCTCTAATTGCGAATAGAAATGGTATCAGTTATCACACTGATAGTCAATTTTTAACGTGCAAACTCCAAAACTTGTAAAAAAAATTGCTCGTTTTTGCCACCTGAGACTGAAGTAGCAACTGGACATGCAGTCCACATGCTGGGGTGTGATCAATGCCGTCCATGGAGATCCGTAAACAACTTTACATAGAACAGGGGTTATATCTGAAGTTACCCAGACGAGTTGCTACGAGTAAGACGAACACTTCGAATGAGTATAAGCCGTTTACATTATTATGATGAAATATTAATAGAAAATTCATTTTATTTATTTATTAAGTCTTTATTGACCAAAATAAATTTGTGGTACAATAAGCGGTTAATGCTAAAAGCATTTTCTACCAGTCTACCTTGAGGATTGATTATATCAATATAAAGAAAAAAAAACAAATCAACAGAGAGATTTGAGAAGACAACAAAAAAGTGATATATGAGCATATACATAGTAGGTAAATAAAATGGTAGTGGATAATAAGGATAGTAAATAAATAATCGGTAAATAAATAAATAAAGAAAATGAAATACCAAAATGCAGAGGTCTAATGATGCACTTGTTGAGAATAATGAGCAAATACTTTTTAAAGGTGTATTACCAAGGTCGTATAAAATTCTTCAGATGTCATAAACGTAAGGAAGTAGCGTTACAATCCAGCTAATGTAGGCAACTCATGGTACATTAATGACACAATGACAGAATACAACCGTCTACCTCCAATTAATCTCAACAAGCAGGCAACAATATCACTCACTTTCAATTAGACCCAACCGTTCGTGTATACCCTCAAAAGCTGCTTCCTCAAACTAATAATTGGCAAGCATGCCGCACCCCACTCCGTCGTACCCGCATTCCTCGAGTGGCCCACATTAGTCCCCTTTTCCGGGCCCATTCAGACCGTGGGGCCGCACAAGAAACTTAATGAAGTCACGGTCAAGTCGACATCTGAACCTTCACCCATATTGCTTTGCTGGATTCTTTCGGTGAAGTGTAGGAACGGGGAATTTTTATTTATTTCGGCACAGTTTGTTGTTAAATGGATTTGTGTACGATTCTAGTCAAGTGGAACGTATATAATTCGGTATATTAATTTAGGACCAGGTTTAAATGACAATATATAATTTAAAAAAAAACTTATAGTGAAAGAAAATATCGTGAGAAAACTTATATGTTTTCAAATATGCGTAAACTGTCACATTTGATCAACTATCGCAACTGTGGTCGATCTCAGATAGGACTCCAATCTTATCTGGGTTTGATCACAGATGTCCATAGGTATTAGTGGCTTACCATTAGATGGACTGCATGCTTATTTACTTCTTCCGTATTAAAAGGAAGAATATACATATAAGTAGATAGAAGTTCTAGAAAGATCACTTTAGTGGATACAACTAAACTTATTAGTCTCCACGGAGTAAACATCCACAGAATAATTAATGATCTAGCCACGAATACATCTAAGCCGTAGGCACCACATGATTAAGCAAAATGGCGGCAAGCCACTTGTATACAAGAGAACAAGTGATGTAACGAAGGTCGAACCGTGATCAGAATTACTGACCTCTTATTAAGGGCTGTCATAATTATTGATAATATTTATTTAGATCTATGAAATCAATTATATTATGTTTTTGTATTCACCATCAAGAAATAAGTTTGAGCTCTACTAACACCCTTCAAATAAACAGAACAACAGAACACAGCATGTTTTAGACTGAAATTATCTGAGGGCTGTTGCCGGCGCAGCCGAGCTACGCTTATTCTACCACTGTTAAATATTGAGAACATTGAAACAATTAAAAACAATACCTTTTCAATTGATGATGGAAAGTGTTATAAACATATGACATTCCGAAACATTCAGATACCTACTATATGTTGTATTCATTTGGAATATAGCCTCACTCCAGTCTCACGTAGAAGTGACTGTAAACTTATATGGGGTTGATTATAGATGTCCATGGGCGGCAGTGGCCACTTAAAAAAAAAAAGCAAAAGCTTTAGGGGATCATAATGAAGTTACATGATATTTCGAAATGAAGGCAACCCTGTATATTAAACGCGGTGAAGCAACAAATACAGTTAAGAGGCTTTTCCCTAATGGCCGTCACAATAAGCTCTGTTGTTTTTGTGTTGGTCCATAAGTATATGAAGTAGCGGGTAATGCTATATGTTATAATGGTTGGTAAATGACCAAAAGATAATTTATTACAAAAAAATGTTAACATGGACACAGACTGTTTAATATCGATTAAGTGAAAAGTGAAAAACAAATACATAAACAACACCTACTACGTGCTGCAGGCGTTGACAAAAAATACAGAATAAACTTCCAAAGCTATTTAATGGGGGCTAATTTGAATAAGACCCGTAAAAGCTAAACACACCAGCAAAAACATTAAATACGATAGCTAGTTTTGGCGGTAGTTCGACCACAATCGAATCGCAACGACATCAACTAGCTTTCGATATAATTACATCGCTTGAATGGATCGGAATCTCCACTCAAAAGCGGTATTTAATAGTGCACTTTCCCAAAGAGAAAGGTATCGGGATTTGGCTTTAATCATTGTTTTTCTTTTTCGTCCTTTTTCCCATTCTTCCTATTTCTTCTTTTTTTAATGAAAAGTAGACGGTTTCTACTTCCATGTGACCCTACGTTCGATCATCGTCAACCCATTATTGTCCCACGGCACGGCTCTCCTCTCAGAGTGAGAGGGCTTTTAGGCCATAGTCCACCGCACTGGTCAAGTACGAATTGGTAGACTTCACACACCTTCAACAACTTTTTTTAAACTCTCAGGTGTACAGTTTTCCTCACGATGTTTTCCTTCGCCGTTAAAGTGATAATTAATTTCTAATACGTATATAACTTCGAAAAGTCAGAGGTGCGTGCCAAGGATTTGTACCTCGGACCCACACGATTCAGAGGCTGACTTTCAACCATTAGGCTATCACTGCACTACGTTCGATCAAACATCGGTTTAAAAAAAACCGCAATCTGACGGAGCGCATGTAACGAAGGGACTTGTGATCTGAATAGGGTCCAAATTTGCGTGCCTCCCTTAGGAGCAGAACCCTCACTTGACAGAATTCCGTAGGACCCGTTAAAATAATGGTCCACCTGAAAGTGATTGCTTCTGACAGATTATTCTTCGAAGAAAAATGACTCTTAGATAAGGAAGGGAATGGACGGGTGCTGATCCTTCCATTCCAAATGTGATCGTTGTGGAAGGATATGGGTTGCTCACATTAATTTTTCTGTAGTGACCATGTTTCTATATGAAGAATTACTAAAGGTGATAAGCATATTCGACTACTGCATAGTGAAGTGATAGTGAAGTGACTGGTAGTGATGTAATATTGAAAATAGGCCCACTAATAATTCCCATCGAAGATCGATATAAAACTAATAAAATTCTAAATTTATAAGTTTTTGCGTTGTTCGTGCCTATTTACAATCACATCCATAAATATATCATTCCATTATAGTGTGATGCTATGAGAACACATAAAAATGATCGGACATATTTCAATACGCCGACAGTTTGACGTAAATCACTTGTTACACAATAACCGGCTATCAGCAGTTCACAATAAATACACGGACACAGAAATCCGTCATAGGTCCTTTATCACGAGTGGAGCTAATGGAGCTATCGATTGATTTGGGGCCGTGGTGTGAGCCGCGGTCGGTACACACTCCGGCTTTACAATTGACGGTGCGTTTAATCTTTCCCGGCGTCACTTCAGGATCGCGTCAGGAGTGATTGGGTGACTTTTGCTTTAGTGGTGATGGATTGATAAATTGATCATTCGCCATTTACAAAATCACGGTCAAGACCCATCTTTAAATCTTAACAAGATGAGATCGGTCAAATACTAGGTAGTTGACTAGCGCACGGTTCTCCTGTCCCTAGAATGATAGTGTATAAAAGCTTACATATACATAGTTAAAAGAAAGTAAAATTACTTCGCACTAAAAAAGTATCGCACGTCTGCAAAATATGTGCTTTCCTGGAGTGTAAAGTTTCTTGGGAGACCATAATTCATTAGTTTAATGGATTCTGGCCTTCCACTTCCACGTCAAGACTTTCCAAGATGCATTGTCAATGCTGGTTGCTGGAATTACTTGTACTCGCACACTTGTTTCCACCACAGCGTATCACAAGTGCAGCTAATGGAGGTTATTGATTGCGTCGGGTCTGCGGTTAAAGCGGGCCGGAGTGGGTCGCACTTCGCCTGCTACGTCACACAGCGTCTGATAGATAGTTAACTAAATGGTTAGATAGTGAGCGGTATGATGGATTGTAATCTATTATCAGTTAATAGCTTATTGATATTACAGAATTCTGTGTTGCGTCTAGGTACTACTAATAAAAATATTTTTATTATACAAATACAATGTTTATTAATTGAGGAGAAAATTGTAGCTGGTAAAGACTTTTCGCTCTCATGCGTTTCGTTTATATGTCACATTTTATAAACAGTCGGAAAACATAAAGCTAAATAAACTAGAATAATAAGAAAAATGTTTCTATCAAATACACGATTATCAGAATATAGTAATTCTAACCTAACCTAACTTAACTCACCTAAGAATACGACATGTTTCATAATATTTTACGGCACATCGTAAATTACTTTCTTCACCCCGAACGACGGATTTCGAACAATACCATTAGAGAGTTGGTCTTAAAAATAAATGCAAAAAAGTTTTCCACGCAAGTGCAGCTCCGGCTAAAAGCTAGTTTGTGTATAAATCGAAAAGTCCGCGGCCGCCGCCCGCGGTTGTTCGGGAACTAATGGCGACCGTCCCGTGGGATTTATCAATCGCTGTGAGCTTGCAACTAATTAAAAAGTTCAACATGCGAGCGGAACGCATTAAGGCGGGTGAATAGTTTCACAGTCGTATGGTAACTTGTAAATATACGTATACCTAATAGGTATACATACTTACGAGTTCAACTTCATATGACTTGTAAAACTTCCCGAGTGAGCGCCACAATCATACTTATTGAAATTAGGTAAATGTTTTATTGCAAAATTACGTTAGTACTAGTACTAGTAGACCCGCGTCACAATGGTCCAAATTCGACCATAATTAAAAAGATATATACATGTACTACTGTATATTGTGCATTAGAAAAACTCTCATTACAGATAAAATGAGGTTTAATTGATTAAGCTGAATTTAAAAGAAATAACGCATTTTTTTAGATAGATATCTGACATAACAGAGCATATCTGTCTTACATTATCAATATTGTTGTCAAAGTGTAAACAAATAATCTTTTCTTCTATCCGCGCAGTATTTGAAAATGGTTCCGTAAATTTTCGCTTTACGTATTAATATATAGATTCACTAGTTTAAAAAAACTTCAACTCTACCCGACAAGAAATCTACCTATTCTGCAACGTATGCGATTTCTCAAAATATTTCTTTGAAAATGTGACATGGTGATCTACAACTTTAATATGCATTCAAATATATTCGACAGCGATGCACATATTCGCAATTTTATTTGCGAACAAACTCGTCTAAGAGCACATGCATCTGCGATGCTATATCGATTTGCTAGACGCAGGCGGTAAATAGCGAACAGTATGAAAGTGGACTCCGTTGGGATTCCCGGGGTCTATCTTAAAACCACTCGCTAACTTAAAGTTAGTATTATTTTAAACAATGAGGGATTTTACACTCCTAGCCCATATTACATTGTCTATTAAATGTGTTATCCCATTAAAAAATCCAATTCACAATCACAAACGACGGTTGTTGAACGTTTGTTTATCCGGTAATCATACAAACAAAACCTACATACAAAATATACGATATCGAGATTATTATGTACATAATGATTATATTTTCAAATTTTCTAAATTAGGTACCTATGAATCGTAGGATATCAGCAGCAACAATAAATACCTAACATGACAAACATAGAGCATGTTGTACGCCCACTGCTCTGTTACTGTTACGATTTTTTTACATCGATCCCACATTTAAAGCATCTTCTCTAAAAATATGCAACTATGAAAGTTATAATTATGAGAACTACGTATAATAAGTCTTATCTGTATATATAATAAGAATGTAACTCGCGGTCGCTTTCTGTGTTTAAAATTAGTTAGCACCAAAACTATTGAATTGAATTCAATAGAAAGCAGATATATTCGTAGTGCCTATCTTATCTTCACTTATAGGCTATATAACATTACAATTCTCCACTCTATGAAAAGTTATTACAATTTAAAATCAGAAGTAACTTTTCTCACGTCGAATTACGTACGTGAATAATTCTACCTTAGTGGACTAGATGGCGTTATTGTAAAAACATCACTGACGCACGGGCAACCTACTAAAACGTAACGTCAGAACAACGTTCGCCTGATCAGCTAGTACTTAAATATAATAGTCACTAATTTCGCACCATCACAAAATATTGCCCCACGAAAGGAACTTTCGACTAAGCTATCACATGCTCTATTCGACTATTTTGCCAACACTCGGGGAAACTACAAGGATTTGCAAGCTATTTTTATGGGTCGACTTAGAATAGAATGTACTGTTAGAATACTGGGGCTTCCAGCTGAATTCGGATAAAATAAAGAATCTCGGATGGCAAGATTTGGACAAAACTTTATTGCTAGATTTAGTTCGTTAACTTGGCTCAACTGCCTCTAACTGGTTCATTTTAGAAGGCTTTGTAAGCGGTAACCAAGTCTATATCGTATTCTACAGTTTAGTTACTATGTATTATTTGTATTCAAGCTATAATTATGATTTAATATTATTTGTCGCATTGTCGCATCATATCTATATATTTTATGTATGTATCTTATTTGCATTCACCATATCTATAACAGTAATATATAACAGTTGTATTTGTTATCGAGCCACAGTGAGCTAGCTTTAACATTTATTGATATTTACTTTACATTTGCGGACATTAAATTAATAGACAGCAGATAATTAATTAAAATAAGTAGTAACAAATTTAACATATTTATTGTAATAGTATGTATCTATAATGAAGTCGTTTTCGGAGGGATATTTCGGAAGATGTTTAAGGGTTATGAATCACTTAATCGAATTTGATGTCCAACACAATTGAACAGGTTAAGCAAAA
>DWNY01002883.1:0-10519 GCA_018250635.1 Telegonus apastus | reverse complement strand
GTACTAATTAATATAAATTAATAAATTTATGTATTTGTTTGAATTAAATTTCCTATGCATGCAAAAGTATTATTAAATAAAAATCAGATTACATGCAATCAATTACTGTTCAATTAATCTGTTATATCATCAACAACAAATACGTCAGATGCTTGCAAATTTCAGGCATGTGACAAAGTTGTACGGCTCGCCCGTCTTTAATTTAAAAAGTTTGCTACCAAACATTAACAGAAAACATAGTAGCATCTCAATTGCAAATATATTTGCGAGTTGCCCGGAACTCGAGTCTCGCATAAATCCTGGCTTCACTTATCTTCCACCATTTCAGCGTTTTGTTTTATTGCTGGCGAGCTGCCAGCGGCGACATGGGGAATACTATGGTTCCTTCACCCCATGAGTAATCTGATTTAGCACATTGCGGAAA
This sequence comes from Telegonus apastus, assembly GCA_018250635.1. Taxonomy (NCBI): domain Eukaryota; kingdom Metazoa; phylum Arthropoda; class Insecta; order Lepidoptera; family Hesperiidae; genus Telegonus; species Telegonus apastus. The sequence goes on along the minus strand of DWNY01002883.1, from coordinate 10,095 downwards.
AGTTTGGAAGACTTGATAAATAACCATGTTTCAACTTGGTCTAGCGCTTTTAAAGACAGCAGCAGTTCTAGGTATATTATGTGATCTAAGTTTTGTATATTTGATACATTTATATTGTGGTCATTCCTTTTACAATATATTAAGCCAACTATATCTATAAATTAGAACATTTCAGCGTTAATTTAGATAAAACCACTTAGTGAAAATTGTTATATTGAAATAAGCCTTTTTAATTTTCAAGTCTGAGGATAGTGTCCGTAATAACGCTTTAACGCTTTCTACACTCATAACCCCACACTAGGATTTTATCCTGTGTCGTGGGTGCCATGGAAATACACAAAGACGAATACACAACACCCAGACCCAGAACAGAAATCTAAACTCATCATGCAGATATCCGTCTGGCCGGTGACCGCTCCGCCACACGGGTCGTCCCACGTCTCTTCTGTTCTTCTTCAATTAACCTGAGTGTACTTAATGTTTTTTTTTTTTTTCGTCGCTTAGTCCTCGTATTACGGTAAGCTTATTTGCAATACGTTGTAGAAAATAGACAACTGTACGTCCTGACGTCTTTATTCCGGAAGTTATCTATTAGTTCCATTAATCTAATCGTCTCGCGCCCGCTATACTCATTGGTAGCAAATTGGTTGTTAACTGTGAACCATATCGTATGTTATCAAACGAACTCCCTACGTATCTGGCGTTCAATTTCTTAACAGTATCTTAATTTTGCGGTAGCATAATATCTATCGCAAAACAGAATGTTTTTCGGATTTACCTAAAATTGTTTCGAAACCTTGGTTTTGTGTCTGAATACTGTCTTATAGAATATCCTTTATTTGTAAGAACTTTGATATTTATTAGCTCAATTCATGATGAACTTTAAATGACCCTGTAGTCACACCGATTTATCATACAGAGGGTTTTCCTCGACCGATTAACAGTCAAGCAGACATTTAAATTTAGCGCATGCTATCTGAGTTTCGACTTCGTCTTTATCAACTACGTCCACAACGCGTGTTGTAATCTGGCTAAAAGTATAGAAAGTCATTTAAACTTGTCTAGCTTGTCTTGTGTGTTCTTTTGATATGTTCATAAACATTTACTAACGTTTTTGAATTATTTCGTACCGTACCAAGATAATGTCATGTCGACGAGATGCGTCCCCCTCCGAGATAATGTCATATATTATCTCCTCTTTAACTGTTTATGTAACATCTGACGTCCAATCTAAGGATTTTGATTAGTTTTGGAAGTAAGCTATTTAGACTCCCGTTATAGGTATGTCATTGCTACTGGTTGTTTACTGTTAGCTACATTACATCTAGGTTCACTCTTTATATACTACTTTTATCTTCTAATGCCTATATCACGTGTATTCATTAACTAGTCCAGTTTTACGTTAGTCCTCGATTTATTTCTGTAATTCTTATTTTTGTTACACTTTCTGTTGATATCTACTTACTTACGTCTAGTACCCAGGTAATGGTTACTTCTTTTAAACCTTGTAACTATTTTCATTTAATATAACGTAGGTATATCATAGTCATAATTAATCTAAGATGTCGTTCAACATCGTTCGATGTCTGATATCCTTCAGAAATAAGGCAGGGAATTCCGGAAGGCTAGAGGGGACATCGCATTCAGTGTCTAGTCGTGCTACAGTCGCCTTGAGTCACATCTAGGATGCAACCCATTTGTCTACACGTATCACACATTCAATTGTCACAGTGAGTTCAACGATAGCTAGGGATGTGCATTAAACGTTTTTCCGTCGTATGTTTCTTAATTTACGACAAATATTTGTAATCCAACATATCTTAACGAGACTTTACAATGTAAGTTCTTTATATGTCCTTCGTATTAGCCTTGGAATGTCTATAAATTCACGTTGAATCACTATCGTGTAGAGCTTAGACCTTTTCTAAAAGCAATTTTTCTTTTTCTTTAACCCTAAACCATTAATGTGGGTTCTGGGTTCGATCTCCCGCCGGCAGATATCTGAATGACGAATTTAGATTTCTGTTCTGGGTCTGGGTGTGTATTCGTCTTTGTGTGTTTCCATGGCATCCACGATACGGAAGAAAATCCTACTGTCGAGCTGTGAGTGTAGAAGCGTTATTTATTTATTTATTATCAATCTTACTGAAGTTCTATTAACAAAGGAAACAGCTGTGATTAGATAAATTTACAGTTTATATTATTTAGATCTTTTAATACTACCTCCATATGTAATATCCAACATTTCCCTCAAGTTGATCACTGTTATTTTGTTAATCGTTTTGCTTTCATTCACATCAATCAATCTTAACGAATTGGTTTTCACAGACTCCTCGTAGCATTTCAACGTACAAATTCAGGGCAACGGTCAGGATTTCATCATCCATCCATCTCGGAAGTAAATTGCATTATCAAAATGTTGATATGTGCTAAAACCACTCGTGAGCTTACATGAGTAATGTTTACGAACATGAAGCGTTTGCTTTGTACAAGAAAATATTTATTCATGACTGTAAGTCTTCTGTTATTCGGAAGCAAAGTCTCTTAATGTACAGAGGAAATTGTAGGTCATTGTATTTCTATACAAATAAATAAAATTAAAATGTTTGTTTGCAATGTCAAAGTAACATAATGTCAAAGTAATATAAACAAATTTGTCTGTCTGCCTGTTTGGCTCAAGTAATCTTCTAAACCGCTGGTCCGATTTTGACGGGACTTTTACTGGAAGACAGCTAAAGGTTTAAGTAGTAACTTAGGCTAGTTCATTGTTTTAACTTCTTTAATGCGGGTGAAACCGCGGGGATCAGCTCGTATAATATAAAAATAGCAGTGGCCACTTGCTATCAGGTGGACTGCATGCTTATGTATTTGCTACTTCTATATTTTAACAATAAACTTGTTAATGTAACGTTAAAATAGTCGCTATTAAATCCGGAACCCTAAGTCTCTAGTTATTCAAAGGTAATCCCAACAGTCTAGCCTAACATCCGTCAATCAAACTCGTTTCCTATAATGATGAAGAGGGTGACATTTACTCGTAACCATGTTACTATACGAACGTACGTTGTTAACATTGTAATAATACTGAGACGAAACAGTTTAGCTTGACATTTTGAAACAACATAGGTACACTACATTTATATAGTACCGTTCAGTTACATAATTATAATAGAAGCGAAACAGTTTCGCTTGATGTATCATTTAGATAGATATGTCATACTCTAGGTAGGTATGTCATATCTCACCGCCATATACCTAATTGTAATAAAAAAACATAAATCAGTACATCGCATTTATATTATCATCTATTTGAAACAAAATTGTTATGAGGACTGAGAATAAGTAATAATAGGAATTTCTATTATTTTTAGAGTTTTATGTCTGTTTGTCTGTGAGTTTGAAATAGCATCAAACTAAAACTAGTGATTTTAATCCAAAGTATTAAAATATATTTATAGTCCATAATCTTGAGGTAACACTTACCTTGTATTTCATTAAATCCTTCCACTCTTATTAGTTATTACAATTTAACTTATGTTACCTTTTCAACCGACTTTCCAAAGGAAAGAGGTTATCTATTTGTCACGTATATATATATTTTTTAACGCGCTAGTAGGTACTGTCTAAAATTTTAAAAATTTACCACGTTAACGGTACCATTTAACTAATATTAATACTCCTAATATTAACGCTTCGATTTAAGCTAGATATCGTTATATAAGGTAATTTATTGTTTTTTTTTATATACTATACGATTTACGACCATTCGCTAGCATTGAAGGAAAGATATTCAAACGATGTTTGAGCCAAGCTCTGGATTTTTGGTTTATTATGATACTAGCTGACCAGGCGAACGTTGTTCTGCTATTGGTATTTAGAAGTTTTCCCGGGTGTCAGTGATTTTTGTTACAATAACGCCATCTAGTCCTCTAAGTTAGAACTATTCGCGTACGTACGTAATTCGACGTAAGAAAAGTTACGTCTTCTGATTTTAAATTGTGATTACTTTTGATATAGTAGATCGATTTTGGTGAAATGAAGTCTAAATGTTAAGTTAAGATTCGTACTATGAATATATCTGCATTTCCATGAATTCAATCCCGTTGTTTTGGCAGGAAGTAATTTTAAACACATAGGCAGCGAGCGCGAGTTACATTTTTATTATATATACAGATTAATTAGCTAAAAAGTCCTTGTATACATTTTTAGGTACAATAAACAATCCAATCATATCCATAAGACGTAATTAAATCACACATGCAAAGAACGAACAAGACGCAAGTAGTAATATCATCATTTTACTTTACAATCACATTGAAAAAAGCTACATACAAGTTTCATTCATAGTTCAGTTATATAAGAACGAAGTATTCTTTACAAATGTCTTCAAAGCACGTTATAACCCCTGTTTTAACGGAAGTTAAACCGTTACTAAAGCCTTAATTACGCACCGGGAATAAATTACCATTGCAAATGATCGGAGAAAGCATGTAGTAAACGCTGTAAACAATACAACAACGACTCACATGTTTTGCCAACCCAATTACAATAGGGTAACAGTAATACGAAGTTAAGCAACGTCACGCGCGGTCGTGATTCGGATGGGTGAAGGTTAGTTACTACGCTCTTCTGTCATCGTCGAGAGTGGGGCCACACTACAATTGCTTAGAATATTAAGGTTGTCATGGTTATATATTCCACTACTGGACATGTGTCTTCCCACGAGGTACGCCTTTTTTGTTCACGAAGGGAACCTTCAAAAGGTACCCGTCGACCTGAAAGCAACGTCTGGTTAAATAGGATTCTTGCCCATTAAAATTCCCAGGTACCCATCCTCAGCTTCGTTGAACAGAACTCCGGAATTTCCAAGGAAAACAACCGGAGTAATTGAGGAAGGCCTTTTGCACTACGTCGATCTAAGACGAAAGGCCAGATAATGACATACATAGGCTATTTTTAAGCCCAAAAATTCACGGTACCCATGGGATAGATTTCACTCCACGTTGAAGAAATATTATTTTGTCGAAATGTTTGAATATATAATGTTTCAATTAGATGTAGTGTAGGTATGTCATGTTACATTTTTATTATATCGAGTGAAACCGCAGGCACATGAAAATAAATAAAATTGAAGTGTCTGTTTGTAATATCAAAATAATAACTTTTTGCTAAATGCATATACACGGTACCTATAACAAAAATACAATTTAAATAAATATATCTGTCTATCTGTTTGGCTTAAGTAATCTTCTAAACGGCTGGACCGATTTTGATGAGACTTTTACTAGAAGATAGCTGAAGATCTAAGGCGTAATTAGGCTACTTTAATTTCTGAAAAAAGCAGTAGCGCGGGCGTCAGTTGCAATTTGACTAATATGAATGTAATAACTAATTTTTACTTCTTTAACGCGGGCGAAACCGCGGGGATCAGCTTGTTATTATATAAAGTGAATCATTAATAGCTACTCGTATATCTTGATTTATTCTAGTGCTATTTCGCTAGAAGTTCACGCGTTGGCGTTTTCCTCACATTTTCAATTACACAATAGACCGGGTCAAACACCTGCCGGCCCAATTAAATGACTTCATTGTTCTGAACTAGGGCTGCGTCATTATATAATTAGGTGTATCATATACCGCGACTATCCTTGCATACGCTCTTATATCCTAAATGTAAGGGTTAAAAATAAATAGATAAATAAATAAATCATTTCATTTATTCATTCACACATTAAAATAAATACAAGTCGAAAATTTCATAAAACTACATACAAGCATCCAAAAGTTAACTACTGATTCATTCAGAAGTACACTGTGCAACTGGGCACGTCAATCTAAATTCGCAATTTAGATGTGTCTGGCCGAGGAGCGAACCCAGAACTCACTGCATGTCACACTGATAGGGTCACTGTTTCGTCACACAGGTCATCACCATACCTTAATTAGGAAGGCACATATTGTAATAGCAAACGTTCCAACGTAGTCTTCGGTGAAAATGCATCTGACATCGTTTTAAAACGGACTGTCTTATTTTGCTCTGATACCTTTTTATTATTTGGAGGTAGCCTACGAGCATGCAGTCTACCTGATGTTAAGTGGCTGGTATGGCTACTACCGCCCATGGACATCTATAAACAACCCTGGATAAGATCAGTGTCTTCCCTGAGGTCAGCCGCAGATGCGTTGCTACTCCTGAGGACTAAGTGGAATGCCTCAAAATAGTATGCATCCCTTACAAAGCCCTTCAGACCAGAACACAGAAGCGCTTAACTTGTTTTCAAAATTACTAAAACCATTAACTAAAAAATGGCCGTTGTAAAATTACATACAGACATTCCAATTTTACTTACAAAAGGTTAATTATCAAACAATAGCGTGGAAATTTGCAAGTGAACTGTTTTTGAACTTCACACTCGTGAATAATTTAATCGCATACCATTTTGTAAAAACGACAACGAGCAAGAAATTAAGTATTTTGGGTCAAGTACGTAATTGTTCTTTGTATCAATTATAATTGTTCGTTCATTGTTTTGACTGATTTTTTATGTAGAGTTTCGAATTCAATTTTAGTATCTATATCAAAATGATAAAATCTATCATGTAATAGTATGTAATTCTAAGAATATCTGCACTATATGTAACTTTACCAAGTTCTATAGGTGGTAGAACTCTCTGTGGTCTCTCTTTCTCTCTCTCCGGCGGCACCACCGCCACACCTTTTCTGCCTTATAACAGCAGTGTTAAGCGCCGCTGTGTTCTGGATGGAAGGATCTGGTAAGGGAGACATATTTATTTGAGGCGTTCTATCTCCTCAGGTGTAACAACGCATCTGTGCCCGACGTTCAGATTACAGATGTCCATGGGCGGCAGTGGCCACTTACCATCATGTTGGCTGTATGCTCGTTCTACAGCTACAACATAAAAAATGCGTTTGGCATGACCGCCATATTCAATAGTTGATGCGCTTTGTCAATCGACAAAAAATATCTTTAAGCAACACCTCTAAGCATTATTAGCAGTTAGGATACCATAATAACCATCTTTCCTCATGGTAACAACAAAATTATATAGTATCTTATCATTAAGCGGTTAACCAACTAACGGTTGCGGTTAAACGAGGATAGATCGATAACCAAAAGCAATATTACTGTTTCTTTGACCGCAAACTGTGAAGTTGTGTATACTCCATCCGTATGATACACTATGTATACATTATGTCAATACAAAATACTCCATCAATACGTATAGGAGCAAAAGCAATAGCATGAGATCGCCCGTGGTCTGTATCAGGGATGTTATGGACATCCGCAACCGTAACCGTAACTATCGGATATCCGAAATACAAATCTATCCGAAACGGTAAACGAATCCGAAATAAGAATATCCGATAATTTCGGGTAGGGCTGGAGTTTAATTATAACACAAAATTAATGATTGTCACCCGTCCGTGCCGACACAATAACTGTGCAGGTTTCTTAACTGCAAATAAATTAAATCATTGCACATTATTTTCTTTTCACTATCATCAAAAATCCGTAACTAAGGGATAATCCGATAAAATTTCATTTCCGCAATTTTTCACATATCCAGATCCGAAATTTCATATCCATAACATCCTGCATGAACATCATGTGAGGGGGCCACCAGATACTTTGCCGTGTGGTAGGAACAAATGGTCACCTAAGTGCATCTAGACGGGGAAACGCGCTCAGAGGACTCCGGTTCCTTCAGAGACCCTGGAGTCCTTCGCAGCGCCAAAGCGTTGCTTTTAGAATAGCGTTTAACAAATAGGGTTGTCTATTAAATCTTGAATTCGCTAGTAGGTAGGTTCAGGTTATTACAAAATTGCTAATCCTCACCAACGCACTATTCTTGATCGTAAGTAGATCTAAGTTACTGTACTCTTTAGTTCAGATTTAACCGTAAGCACATACGAAGTTCTATGTTATATGTGATGCACTTAACTCACAGTTAGTACACCATTCTTATTGTTAGCTTTTTTCCTTATTTCTAAGAAAACTAAACTCCAATTTATATTTGAAGATGGTAAATTGGTAGTAAATCTTCGTAGCTCTTTTAAAATCAGTGTAGTATTTCTGTGTTTCTTAATCACTCTATCGAGGCATTCTCAATATCTTGCATATATACAAGCTCCGAACTGAGACTGTCGGAGCACGGCCGCTCCCCAGGCATGATCACCTAGCCTGGGGAGAGATCTCCCTTTGCCAAAACACATAAACTTTATTTAACTTAGTTCTCAAGAGTAGCAACGCAACTGTAGCTGAACTCAGGTGTAAACTTAGTACCTTCTTTAGGTCAAATTAGTACCTACTACTAGTTTAAATAACAAAAAGAAAAAATTAATTATTTTTATCACACGAAATTCATACACTGCTTAACCCGCAATATTTCCGTTAACCTTGCCTCTTAATTCCCGCAACTTTTTACCCAAGGTTATAATTAAAACTCACCCTCGGTACGTATTTTTAGCTTTTGACACTCCCAGTACCTACTCGCGCTCATTAGTGTTAAAAAATATTGTCATTTCGTTTATAATGATTTACTTGTTTTATATAATAAAGAAAAGGTACCTACCTAATGTACCTACATTATTTATTTACTTATTGAAAATCTTTTTCTAATAATTCCCTTGTAACTGAAGATATCTTTAAAATGTTGAAGATAATTTTATATATAAGATTATATAAATGCAGCTTCCATAAATTATTTTTGTTTCCGCAAAAATGGAAAAAAGCAGTAGCTACAGGGATTGACTTTATATTTATACACAGCGTTGCATTTCTATTTGTATATAAGAGCGGTTAGTCATAGGTGTATTTTATCCTAATGTTCCTATAGGCAATATCAGACTGAGCTGCAGAATAGCGCCGTGTGTGACCTCCCTCAGCCGAGAGCCACGAAACATTCGCTTCATACGACGTTTCCAATTTAGAACGAATTTCAGTAAATCGAAACTTCGTAATCTTATAAGATCGCATACATAAGTACATAATTGTTTTATTTTCAACGTTGATGTTTGCAGCACTAAGCGAAAAACTCTTGTAACGAATATTTCGTGGCCCTGAATTAAATAAAACAAAAACGGTACATCAACTTTAACTATAGCGTACATATATTGGTATTTTATACTCATTTCATATTCCGCACGCAACCTTTATATCAAACCCTTCCTTATTACATTTACAGTGATGACGTAACTTATGGGAGTTCACCATGAACATTAGTTATGGTAAACTGTCGTGACCGCATCGCGTGCCAGTCTTTATGAAGTTACGTCAACTGTACTATAATTGTGAGGAGAAACGCGAACAAAGTCTTTATTTTATTTAATGAGAGCAAACGTGATCGCGGGTCTTTAAGAAATATTTTTTAATACAAAATTAGCAAAAAAGTATGAAAACTGCCTGAGGTTGCCCAAATTTGCGTTGCTACTAAATTGATTTTTTTTTCAATTAATTAGAAGCTTTACTTGATACTTGAATGCTTCGATAACAAATAATAATTGAAATAAAATACCTTACAAATAAATGTAGTAGTATTAAATTTTATTGATTACTAGCCGATCCCCGCGGTTTCACCCGCGTGAAAGAAGTAAAAAGGCATACATACATTGATATCTCTCCGCAACTGACAACTGTCCGCAAACCCGTAGAGTGCGCATTATGTTTTTTTTTTTAATTAAAGTAGCCAAATTTACGCCTTAGATCTTTAGCTATCTTCCTCTGAAAGTCTTGTCAAAATCGGTCTAGCCATTTAGGAGATCACTTCAGCCAAACAGACAGACCGACACACAGACAGACAATTTTTTATTTATTTTGATACTACAAACAGACACTTCAGTTTTATTTATTAGTATAGATTTATTAACAATAAATGACACTATATAATGACTTTATTCGTTGACTAAAAATTCGGTTAAAGTATTAAATTTATTTTATCACAAAGTGGAGTGATAAGATTAGGCTTGTGGGTAAAATAACTGAAATATTAGCGATAGGCAAAAAAGCTTCATTTAGGCAGTTGATAAGAAAAATAAATTGCATTATTTCGATTTCAGTATATAAATACACGTAT
>DWNY01002882.1:0-10521 GCA_018250635.1 Telegonus apastus | reverse complement strand
CGACCCGCGTGGCGAAGCGGTCACCATACCGGTCTGACGCGCAGTGGGTTCGATCCCCGGCCAGACAGATATCCGAATGATGAGTTTAGATTTCTGTTGTGGGTCTGGGTGTTAATGTATTTGTCTTTGTGTGTTTCCATGGCGCCCACGACACAGGAGAAAATCCTAGTGTGGGGCTAGGTGTGTAGTAGCGTTATTTATATGCTCAACTATGTATACGTCAAAAATGCATTATTTCTTTTAAATGCAGCTTAATGATTTAAACTTAATTTTCCGTATAATTCAAGTTTTTAAATGCACAAAGGAAAAATACAAATAAAAGGAACTTTTTCATTTGGATGTACAAATTTAGTCTTTATTTGGTATTAGTTATGGTTGAAATTCGACCATTTTAAAGGTAGTACAATATATAATTTAGATACATTTGCAAAAAGGTAAACAAATCCAACAAGCGGACTCTCCACTTGTTCACACAGGGGCTTAATTCGAGACTGACTAGTTTATCCAAGTACAAAAGGGTTGTTCATAATTTATAGTAAACCGAAAACACCCCGTGTAAACTTTGCGACTCGTTCCAACTCTATTGTATTTGTAAACATGTCACAATTGACTTGCCGATATGTTAGTTTGAAATGTTATGTAAGTAAAACATGAGTGTATTTTCATTAATGTAATGTACCACGATTTTTTACAATATATTTTTTCACTTTTTAGTTCGTTTTTTTTAGTTTTTTTTTTCACATGATTATGTCATCAGTCCTTGATAAGTATGGAGAGTTTAAAATTAATCGCTATCTTTCAGTTGTAAACAAAGATTCATACCACCCTAATAAAAGAGTGTTATAAGTAAGGATATATTAATCTAAGCGATTAAACCGAGCAACCCCATTGGTAAATTTAAAACGCATCCATAGATGACCATGCACCCTTAAAGGTCACAAAGGTCTTCAGATCTATACATAATTGAAATATTTTGTACTTAAATAGCAATCATTATAAGCAAGTGCAAGTGCATCATTGCAAACACGATCCGATGGTTAATAATACTAATCGTGTTTTCTTTTCAAAACGGCTTGATACCCTACTAGGGAAATATTTGCAGTTTAAATTTTTATCAATATTACTTTCGCGAATCCTTCCACAATCTTTCACTAATCCTTAGTTTCGGATCTCACTCTTCACGTACTGTTGATTCATTCTGTATAAGGTAATGTTCCTACGCAAAAGATCATAATATTAGGTAGAATCATTAACTTAAACATATCTTTGTAAGCCGTACGTGGTAGGGTGTTATTATTAATAAAAGTAATATGCAGTGCAGTAGGTGTTTTAGGTCAAAAATATCTATAACCTCGTAACTAGGGAACGTAGGTAGCATTCACTTGACAGATAAAGAAATAGAACGGAGAACTTAATCTATGCTGACGCAGGTGTTTTTGTAAGGCTAACCGCACACTTGAGGATATCAAAGTTCGTCTTATTACTATCGTTAACCCATTATTGTCCCACTGCAGGGCGCGAGTCTCCTCGTAGAGAGGGGCTTAGGCCGTCGTCCATCGCGATGGCCAAGTGCGGAGTGGTAGACTTCAAAGACCTTCGATATTTTTTTTAATAAGGAGCTCTCAGGTGTGCTGGTTTCCCCACGATGTTTTCCTTCACCGTTAAAGCAAGTGATAATTTATTTCTAATACGTATATAACTTAAAAAAATCAGAAGTGCGTGCGTAAGATTTGAACCTCGGACCCCCGATTGGGAGGCCAAGTTTCAACCATTAAACGATCACTGCTTTACCTAGATGCAATTTTCTGTAAAAGTTTATTTGGAAGAAAAAACAGAAAAATATTATTAAAAAGTACAAATAAAAAAGACAATAAATATCACTCAAATATATGTATAATAATAACACTACAATGATTTAAAACTATAGCTTAAAATAAAAAATAATATATATTTTTCTTTTGTGTGCCATTTCTGTTGATAGCAACCATCTATATCTTAACGTAAGTCTGTCGAGTGAGATGTTTTTAATCGACTCATAAGACCTTCGACTAACAACTGCTATCCAGTGATTACTTAAACCAGTGGTTCTTAACCTTTTAGTGATGAGGGACCATTTGCCATTTTCTGTCTACCCATGGACCTCCAACTGTTTGAAGGTGTGAGTAATACAGAGGAAAAGTAAAATTGAAAATGAATAAAGGGTTAATTTACCTATTAAAATAGCGTTGTGTTATCATTGTGGCGACGCCTAATTTTTTAATATTTTTTGGATGGCTTCGCAGACTACTTCCGGTGCTTCCCGAGACCACCAGTGGTCCGCGAACCACCGGTTTAGAACCACTGACATAAACGATAGCTCAATGTGTTTTTTGAAGGAGGGTATTCCAGTTGTATAAACCAAACCATCACTATACCATCGCTTTTGTTCAGTTTCAGATGAGAGCAAATATTTGCGTCGAATTTGCCTCGCGGTTGTGCCCGTGTTGACAAAAGTTTGGAAAAATTCGACAAAAGTTTGGAATAACTCAACAAAATTTTTAAAAAATCCCGTGAAAATATGGGAAATTCCTGATATTTTGATATCACAGACCATAACTTGATTGTAGTTGTGTTTATATGCTCAAATCTGGATTTATTGACAGAAATATCATTCCAAACAAAAATAATCAATATTTAAACAAATGAATATAATTGTAGCTTTTAATGAAATTTTTATACAACTTTTCATCAAACTGAAGCATTTATAGGTGATAACTGTTTTTTCCTGTCACATGGATGCCTACATTACTTTTTCACCCGCACGCGTGATTGTTGCAAATATTACCAGAAAAGTAAGTATAAAAGATAGCACGAAAGTGGCACACATGCATACCAGATCTGCAAGCTGATACAAGCCTGCGTGACAGGAAAGTTACAGCTCAGTTGTAGCTACGGGTGTATATAGTTGTGTTAAGGTTTTTTAACATTAAGTTAATTAGTGAATAGTATTAGAGATACGGCCACTCCGATAAGTGTATGTAATTTAGGTTGTCTCTTGCATAACACAGAACATACAAGAGTAAATCCACAATTGCTTGGTCCAATTGTAAACAACTCTTTCTTTACCCGACTACGTCAGGAGCGAATTTATGGTATGTATGTCCATTTCTTTGGCACGCCTGACAGCCTAAACGGCTTAACTGAATTTAGCATATGAAGTGTTGTTAGAATCGTCTCAGTTGCCATAGCAACATAGGTAACGCGATTTTTAAATATGGTTCTTGCGAACGGAGAAAAAAGCGAAATATTTTAGTATCATAAAAATATGAGTATCTCATGAGTATGGGTATCAAAGTCTAAAAATTTTAAGCAGTTGGGTCTTATGTTTTTAAGATAATTCCTTAGTTTATCTCACCCTTTGCATGGTGAGGAGTTAAATTAGCAGAAACTTTCTCTATAATCGTCTTTTATTGGCTTCCCTTTTAAGCTTTTTCTCCACTATGCTAAAGGGTAGGGTCCAGACATCTTAAGCCCCCCCCCTTAAAATGGCCATGGTTGTAGCAATTCATTCACGATCTCAGTGTACGGTGCCCCTTCACTAAAACCAGGTGTCTAAACCCATATCAAAGTAACGTTCCGACTCGGCGGTACAGACTAACATTATCAATGCCATAATATATTAACGCCATATCTCAAAATACATATCGAATCCTATATTTTAACCTTAGGCGAGTATAAAGATGATAATAAATCAACCGCAATCTAAAGAGTCTTGTTAGAATTTATACTCTATACCTATATTAATACGTATTTTATGTTATTAGTATTCTACCGTTTAACTTATTTGTTTATTGTATTTCAATAATACTATTATTTGCTCTCTACCTAAATCTACTTTTCATCTTCACTTCAATTCCGCACCGTAAGGTTTCTCGAAGAAATCGCTGTTTAGCGATATGACCGCCTTTGTATTGTTTTAATATTGTTCGATTTTCACTGTGCTGTTTTATCTGTCTATTTTATCGGGTACAATAAGATGTATTAATATTACTTTAAGCGAACATTTGGGGAACATTTTTTGAATACTGAATACTTACGCCAGAGGTCTTTCTTTAGAGGATCTATAAATGAGCTTATAAAAATATTATCATAGTGTGTTGTGCTTTAATCAGTAAAAGACTTTTATTTTTAAACTTTATACAAGCATTCGACATGGTTCAGTGTTTCTACATTATAATATTGTTGTATGCTGGTATGTTTGTGGTAAGACATTCGTATAAATATGAGGCGTGTAAACCTCAGAAGCGATCACAGTGAACAAATTAACATTATTTATTATATTCTATGGTATTTGTTGTTCTCTATAAAAGTCTACATCACAATAAATTAGATTAATTTACATCTCTGCTGCAAGCTCCTTTGCTGCATTTATTACAAAACCCCTAAACTAGAACAAAAGGAAAAATACGAACAAAAACAAAACACAAACGTCCAACTCAAAGCCAATGACCGTACGCAAGTTGAAAATGTTGCGCGAAAAAAAAGGACGCATTTTTTTCTCTCGCGTATTTGTTTTATCTAGTGCCAATTTACACGAGAGGATTGAATGCGAATTGCGAATCGTATGTAATTTTTATTGCGGCTTTCCCAGATTCAAATAGTGAACTACGAACATTTATACGTTTTAATTAACCGTGTGTTTTATATTCATTGCGTTGAAAGTGATTCGTAATAGATTATATTAATTGTCATCGAATGTTTTTGGAAGTTTTATATAGGCAAGCGTTTTAAAGTAATTGATTTAATTAAAACTTTATAGTATCTTAAGAAGATATTAAGTTAAGGCAAGTATTTTTTTTTTTCAAAATGGATGTTCAAAAACTCAGGCCCATTCAAACTGTTTTATTTTCTGTGAACAATTTTTTTTATTTATTATTATGTGTTTTTATTACAGAACGAATATTTAAGAAATTCTATATAAGACGTAGTGTGGACAATGTAAATAATTATATCTAATGATAAATGGTAATGATAATTTTATCTAATAAATAATGGGTCGACGACAATAATAAACAAAATACAGAAAGTATCAGAATTTCGATTAGAGCGACAACAGATAATATAAATATTAGCTGTATGCATAAACATTAGTTGGTAAGACAATAGGTCAACATGTACACAATAATTGTATATGGATGCAGTATAACGAACTTGGCTAGAACACAACAGTGCGCCTAAATTCAATTAATAGTATACACACCCCGAATCCAGTTTCCTGTAGGAAATGAGCACGCTTTGGGAACACATACACACTCTCGTATATACAGGGTTAGTTGTGGTTGGTAACGTGAATTTACAGCTGTCATTTTGTTTTTCTATACAAATAAATAAAATTGAAGTGTCTGTTTGTACTATCAAAACAACAATGTTTGCACATGAAAGTATACACGGTGTATAGTAAAACCTATAACAAAAACACAATTGCAATAATTTTTGTTTGTCTGTCTGTGGGTCTGTCTGTCTGTTTGGCTGAGGTAAACTTCTAAACGGCTGGGCCGATTTTCACGGGACTTTCACTAAAATATAGCTGAAAGTCTAAGGAGTAGCTTTAGCTACTTTAATTTTTGAAAAAAAGCATTAGCATGAGCTCCAACACATACGGCCGCCACCTCGGGCGTTAATATCAGTTGCTATTAGGCACATATTAACGTATGCTTTTTTACTTTTTTAATACGGGTGAAGCCGCAAGGTTCGGCTAGTAAATCATAAGACAGACAATATTGAAATGCTGTATTTTCTAGTAACATTATTTTAACACGGAATAATAATTAATAATAACGCTACTACACTCATAGCCCCATACCAGGATTTCCTCCTGTGTCATGGGAGCCATGGAAACACACAAAGACGAATACACAAACACTCAGACCCAGAACAGAAATCTAAAGTCATCATTCAGATATCTGTCTGGCCGGGGATCGCACCCGGAACCCACTGCGCGTCAGACCGGTATGGTGACCGCTCCGCCACGCGGGTCGTCGAATGAATGGCAAATATGGTAGTAATCAACCCTAGATAGTCTTACATGAAGTCAGCCACAAATGCGCTACTGCCCGTGAGGGCTAAGGTGGAACGCCTCGGATAAGTTTGTCTCCCTTGCCACAATCTTCAAAGAACACAACAGCGTTTAACGCTGCTGTTACTAGGCAGAAAATGTGTGACAGTCCCGGTGGTGCCTCCGAAGTCCGACTACAACGGTGAATTACCACGAGGTATAATTCCTATCTTATCTGGCATTGCTCACAAATGTCTAAGGGCGACATTGGTCACTTGCCATCAGGTGAACTGCAAGCTCCTTCACTACTTATACTCTGTAAATAGTAAAGTAACATATTCCCTCCACATTCTACTGCTATTTTTTATAACATTTCAATAGAGAAGAAATTTAAGCGGTTCTATCTATATTAATCTATCTAAAGTTATATTTCAGAAAAAATCATCAGATAAGACAAATCAAAGGAAGGTCCTTTATTTATAGATAACTATTTAAGACTTTAGTAAATTTCAGGATTAAGATTTTGTAGCTAGTACGGGTTCTCTAGGAAATATTATTTAAAATAAATTTGTGTTTACATACGATCAACTGGATTGTAAGATTGGATTTGGTAGGTAATTTAATTTTTTATAAACGTATTCAGCTACAAAAAGGGCTACAGTTTATATAATTAACATTAATGGAGAAAGTAAACTATCAGAGATTCTTAGGTGACATTCTACTGATTGAAGAAAAATCATAAAAGTGATCGGAAGATTCGGAAGCCTCAGTAATCGAAGAGGTAGGGTAGACAATGGCAAAGAAACCAAACTGAATAACTCATAGAAAATTGAAAGGGAGGTCAAATTAACCATTGGAATTCACATTAACGCATTTGGGCCAGATAGCATAAAAGGGCTAATCAAGTGGTTTTGAGTGTCTCATCCTTAATGGCCTGGGTTTAGAGCGAGGTCTCGAATTTAGAAACTTCGATGTCTGGACGTTAGAAATTAGAAATCATCACTTAACGCTTCGAGGAAACGTGTGGCTGAGCAGTTCACTATATCGGTCTGACATGCATTGCCTTTCGAGCTCGATCTTCGGCTAGACAGAAATCCAAATGAATTTAGATTTCTGTTCTGGGTCTGGGTTTGTGTATTCATCTTTGCATATGTACGTGGCACACGTATATGTATAAACCCTTATAACTATCACTTTGTTTAGCGTCGAAGTGATATTTTAAGGAGAGTTTTATAAATGTTCTTTAAATTAGTTTTAGAATAATAATCCGCACTGGACCAGGTGATGAACTATGGCCTGAACTTTCAGTGTTTGATTGAACAACCATGCGCGCTATAGGAATAGAAAATGGCTATTACATATAGAAAAGACATAACGAAATTACATATTTTTTGCAATTTGACAACGGAACCCTAAAAGTGATAACACCGAGAAGAATGTAGTCTACTTTTGAGATAGGCTTAAGATAGGCTTTAATTTCCCGTGAAAACCCTTACGAAACGTAATCTTACATTTACTTTAGCAAGAAAGTTTGTAATCCACTATCTTTCGTTAAAAATTGCTCTTCATTTAAAATTCGTTGTTAATTGCGATAGCAATGTAAGTTTTAAAAACTTAAATTAAGATCGTCTGAAGGGTTTCTCCAATTATTTTGAAGGGCATCTGTTTTGAAGGGGTTAATAATTTATTTTGTGCAAGTTACTTATTCGAGGCGTTCCAACTTAGCCCTCATTAGAAGCAATGCACTTTCAAATTTTAAAAAATCTATTGAGGGAATGGCCATAATTACTTTCTTTGTTTGAACTTTTATCTACTCGTCTGAATGTTTGTATTAACAAAAATCAGGACGAAATCTGTTTTTCCATCGAACATAAGAAAGTTTTATGAAAATAGTCATACACGTAACTGCAGTATTAAAATAGTTCTGCGGTCATTAAAAGTTCCGCCAATCAATCTCTTGTCGAATAGAGTTCGTTATAAAATACCCTCATTTCAGTTAATGGCTTTCGAATAGATGAATGTGGAGTCGTTTAATTTATTGATAGTTTCAACCAAGTTATTTATAGTTAGTAGAACATATTATCTAATGTTATTGCTGTTTTGCCTTGTAATAGCGATGGACCGCCGCGTCTGGATTGAAGAGTGTTTTAACTTATGTAGGATTACTTTTTCGGCATTTCCAAAAAAGTATTTTTTCATTTGAAATAGGTAGCTTTCAGATATGAATAATACGAAGTGCTCTGAATGCTCGTGCAACGTCTATTATTATATGATTTTTTTTCTGATCTCAAAACAGTTTTTTGATTCCTCTTAGAACATCCTTTTATTTAATACCTATATGCGTGCGTAAAAAATACATACCTACATACAATAGAAATACATACATAAATGGTGAACTTGTTGTGTCCACTATATTGTATTTATAATGTCACTGTTAATCTATTGGAATTGATATTCAAAACAAAAGTGTATGCTAAATTTCAGCTTAATCGGTTGGGGTCAACTCGTTTAAAGTTTTAAGATTTTTCCATTATCGTCCCACTGCAAGCTCTCCTCTCAGAAAGAAGCTTAGGCCGTGGTCTACCGCGCTGGCCAAGTGCGAAGTCTACTACTGACTTCACATGACTTTAAGAACTTTTTTAAGAATTCTCAAGTGTGCAGGTTACCTCGCGAGGTTTTCCTTACCGTTAAAGCAAGTGATAATAAACTTCTAATACGCAGATATCTTCGAAAAATCAGAGCATGCCTGGGATTTGACCCTCGGACCCGATCGAGATGCCGAGTTTCAACCATTAGGCTTTCTATCATTGTTATTAATCTATCTGACATACCTACTAAAAAACTAAGAAGGCGATATAAATTTGTTAAATTAGGCATTAAATATTAATAAATTATATTTACAGATGATATTCAAGCGAACGAATAAATTCTTCTATGTTTTTGGTGTGCATCATTATATTTTAATTTTGTTTAAAAATACGTGTATAATTGAAATCTCTTATTCACATCTCATTCATTTTGAGAACAAATTTAATTTTTTTAGAAATAAGTTGCATCGTAGTATTTAATTACGAATTTTCTTTAAACTGAACTTTTACATTATGTTAAATTCTTTGCATAGTAATATTAACGTAAGCCGAAAGAGAGTTCAAAACCTGTTAATGAATTATTTTCAGAATTTCACGTTTACCAAATTCATATAATTTAGTAGACCTGCGGCACCACTGCCACACCTATTTCTGCCTTTCTGCCGTTGCTGTATTTTGGTTTGAAGGGCACACCCTCATGGGATACATACTTATTCGAGTAACATCGCATCTGCGGCTGACTGAGATTATCTGAGATTACAGATGTCCATGGGCGCCAGTGGCCATGTACCATCAGGTGGGCTGCCTGCTCGTTTACTACTTCCATTACATAAAAAAAAGATTTGCATTGTGCCAACATACGGATCGTATGTATATTGATTATCCCATAGACTTAGATTTTTTTTCGCTACGCTAAAGACCAACAATGCATGAAAAACAGATTTACATAAATTTCTATTAGTCAGAATGAGATGACTAGAAAAGTCAAACGTCAATATATTCTTGAGTAAGAGCATTCATCGTCGTCCGGCTGCGTACCGCTCTTATATTTTAGGAAAAATACTTAACTTATTTACCTATTGCTTATTTGTTTTCAAATTGGTGTGTTCCTGGGTAGCTGATTGTGTTATGGCAAGATTCAGTAACCCACAACATCATACGTCAATTTTTTATTTTTGGTCAAAATATCGCGTTTTTTGGCTCTTAAGTCAAGTTTAATAATTACATATTCAATTTTAGTGTTGTAGTGAATAAACATCATAATTACATATATAATTGCCAATATTCATCAGTTCACCTACAAACATGGTACATGGTAACGTTTATAATCAGTCATTGCATATCTTTGTCATACTATATCTACAGATTATCTCTCCGCGAACCTAATCTAATTACTTGATTTCAAACTAACATTCGAATACTAGATCTTGAGGTAGATAGTATTATACTTCTTACACCTATAAATTAGTGGTTGATAGCATCTCAGTATTAAGCGATCATGTATGTTGCGGTAGATCCGTAATTTCGTATAAGCTTGGTTTTCGTGACACACAGACAATAAAAACAGTGAATGCTTGCTATGATATGTATATCCAAGGTAAGATACGCTAAAGTACTAAGGTACTCGGGGGTAGAAATGCATTTGTGACCAACCACAGTGGCCACTGTCGCCCACGGACACCTGTAAACAACTACATATAGGACAGGGGTTCTATCACTGAAGCGGTGCCACTCCTGGGGTCTAAAATGGTGGTTGCACGTGATAGTGAGCTAATTGATGTTTTTACTTCTATAGTATCAATTTTAATACAAAAATATATATTGCTTTAATCGATATGGACAAAGCAGTAAAGCTTACTTTATTTACAAACAATATAATATATATGTTATGTTATGTTC
>DWNY01002881.1:0-10521 GCA_018250635.1 Telegonus apastus | reverse complement strand
TCTGGGTGTTTGTGGATTCGTCTTTGTGTGTTTCCATAGCACCCACGACACAGGAGAAAATCCTAATGTCGGGATATGAGTGTAGAAAGCGTTATTTATTGTATATTTCAAGCTATATTGTATATCAAAATTGTTTCATGTTTAAAATAAACAGTTTAAAAATAACGCGATCACAGATATTGTAATAATATTTGTCTAGTCAAGAGAAAATATTCATAAAAAACTCAAACATAACATATAATAAACATGAAGTACGGCTATAAAATCGAATCTTATATGTATTTGCTGCATCAGTTTGTTCTAGCCAATTTCTAGAAAATTTCATATACTGGAATTCTTTATTTAATAGCACAAGATTGTTTGAATGCACGCGATGTGTTATAAAGTGTTCTGTTTGGTATCAGGTTTTGTTAGAACTCTCTTCTGAGAATTAATTTCGTGAATTTGAGAAACTTGTACACTGTGATTAATGTACTACGATCACCGATAATCGGTAGCTATGGCCAATCACCCTTTAAAGGGGAAGCCAATGGATTTCTAAGAATAGATATGAACTCATTGGAGAATAATAACACTTTGTGAGCCATTGTGAACGGCATATTAATTTTCTTGTTTAAAAACTGTCACCATCGCAGTAACCATGTCTATTTTCACGGTAACTTCTAAATCCGTGCTTCTTATTCTATACATTAGTTACACATACATATTTTCACTTTATAACAGTGTGTGACATTAACCTTTTTTACTTAGTCCCCAAAGATGCACATCTGTCGCCTGATATAGCCTGAATCACATTTACATATATATCTACAATTATTACTTACCATTCGATAGCGTATATTAAATGAAGATTGGACCCGTGGACCCACCTAAATGGTCGAAATTAAAATTGTATTGTTAAATAATATAAACAATGCTTGTTTTAATTTGTTCAATTTAATATATATGTAACAGGTATTATACATAAATATTATCCATTCTCGCTTCTTCTCTACTTAAACATTCACGTATGCCTAAACGCATTCGTGAATGTTTATGTAGAGAAGTGCACGCAGTATTCGAGAAATATGTAGTTCCGCAAATTGTCGCTACACGTAGGTATGATATATATACTAAAAGGGGGCTTCCGGGGTTGCTGGCGGCGAGAGTGGGACCTCGAACCTATCCAGCGACCCCGGGAAGGACGGCGATAGTGTGGTCGCATACCGTCGTATCCTGAAAGGTGCGACGAGCACAATGCTCGCCCGGGTAGAGCTCGAGGGCGCAACGCGCCCAGAGGACTCCGGTTGCGTTCCCCCGGAGATCCCGGGGTCCTCTTCGTAGCGCCGAGTACGGCCGCCAGGGGGTTTTTATGGGTAAAACTCCCACATAACTCGGCGTCGCTCCCACGGCGACGAGTAACTTTTGAAGGTTTCCCCCTCGACAAAAAAAAGGTATGATATATATGTAGATGAAAAAAGCATTTTTTCCTTTTATATGTATATTTTCATGATTTCCCCAACAAACGCCATGTTAGTAGTTGGTGCAGTGTATATATAAAAAACCAATTTCAGATAACTTTTAAAAGCATACTTGTCTTTTTGCTTCTAAAATTTCCTACCGTAACCATAGTTTATTGGCGAGTGAAAAAATCCTTAAGGGTAGAATGACTTGCACCCCTATTATATCTACGGTCCCTTTCATGCCAACTTATTCTGATACTACCTTTATGTTTACTCAGTTTTTGTAGCTGTATTAGTAAAATGTATTGCAACCTTAGCTTGCTTCATTTTGTGCTTTATCATATTAGATTAGTAAAAAATGTAATTTGGGATCATACTTGTTTTTCTTATTGTACGAACTCAAAACTAACAACGACGTAAGGCCTTCCAGGACTTTTGAATATCTTTGAATTCAATTTGTTATTTAAATAAATAAAGCTACTTATTTGCGGAACCGGGAGGGGTAGCTTGCCTCAGGAGTTTTGCGGATGATTATATTTATCATTTGTATATAATAAGAATGTAACTCGGGCTCGCTGTCTGTGTGTTTAAAACTACTTGCCGCCAATACGATGGGATTGAATTCATGCAGATATGCATGAAATGCAGATATTTACGAATCGTAACAATATTTAGGCTTTATTTCATCAAAATCAATCCACTTTATTAAAAGATTAAAATCCGAAGTAACTTTTCTTACGTCGAATTCTCTATACAAAATACAAATGGCAGAACAACGTTCGCCTGGTTAGCTAGTTTTCCTAATAAATTCAATCAGTCACATCAGTTTGGCCAAGAATCGAACCTGCTATCCTTCCCGCGTCACTGAGCTAAGCGAGCTTCGCGAAGATGGCTCTGACATAGAAAAGTAAAGGGGAAAAGTGGGCAATTAAGCGACGCCAGTAATGATGCACGTTGTGGAAGATTAGGCCCCGGCGGAGAACCGCTCCAGGTAAAAATACCACAAGAGCTTCATAAGAATGGTAATATTCATTCTTTCATGCTGAAAAATATGACTTAATGCTTTGTTCATAGTCATTCAATCCTTGGCTAGACATACATATATTTTTAATTAACTTTTAATTATTGTATTGAAATGAAACATGCATGTATGTAGTTTTGATGACATTACTATAATTTGGTATCTTTGCTAATCTGACGATGGAGCTAGGAGGCGGATGATTGACCTTTTCAATAGGTAGTAGTAAATTCTTCGATTTTGGGTTATATGATTTGTATGGATGAGGTCAATTAGTCTCAGATTAGTGCGCGTTATAAACGTTTTTTTTCTGTCAAAACAAAATATTTTTCCTTTTGATTTTATTTTAACCGAGACTTTAATGGCGTGTGTCCTCCCATCCCGTATTTAAAGAAAAACTCTGTATTATTTTATACACTATATGGTCCTTCTATTTCTATGAGTAATCGCTCCAGCTGAAATAAAACAAGAGCGTCCTATGAATGGTAAGAATCAAGCTTATCTTTTCTTATCTTTTTGCAAAAAAGGTAAAATTTTGTAGCCTGAATCATGACGTGTATATACTTATTTTTGAAAAAAATATTTATGAAATTGTTATTAAAATGGGTACTAATGCGAGGCGTGCCCTTATGCATGCGGATAAACTGTATCCGAGACGTCTGAATATTGTGAAAATAAAGATCTTAGCGCGAAATAATCATAAAAATCAATTCTTCCTTTAATTTGAATATATATGTAGTAAGTTAATAGAAAGACAACATTTCGAATAATAAGATAACAATTTTATACCAACAAGATAACAAAGAGACATTATTTTTATTTTTTAATAATTTATTATGACGCAATTATGTATGTATATCTATTCAATGAAAACTGAAACTACATTAAACATTAGCTATGATATCTGATTTAAGCTTTTATCAAATCCAGGTATGTAAAGCTTTCAAATTAATTTTATACGATATACCAAAACACTTCAACATAGCACAACGTATGAGCTTATGTGCGTGAAAGCTCCGAAGCAAAGCTTTAATTCGTACTGTATAGTTGAATTACATACGGCCGTTGGGTGCGCATACCTATCGATTTGCACGGTACTGTCCAATCGCTTAAACATTTGCCCGATAACAAGTGTACAGACTGCGTCTTTTAACAGATTCCTTGTCTACGCCATGCAGGTAGTAGTAACACCTCAGCACAACATCCTTATGGCTATGGAAATAAAGGCCATTTTAGCAACAATTTCCTCGCTGCCCGGTGAGCTCGGCTCTCATAAGGACCAGCGTTTCCTCGAATTTGTTGTATCATCAAACTTAAATCCAAAATCTATAATGCTAGACTACTATCTGGGCAACAAATTTGTTTAGTCACTCCGTTGGCGATCGGCATCTCGTACCGTAAAAAGTTCATACAGCGCTGGTTGGGTACGTGTATATCCTTAACGGCCAGTTGACACGCAGCAATGGATACCTCGATTTCAGTAGTCTCGCTGGACGTGTGTATGTGTGAGTGTGCGGAGTAGCCCACAGATCGGGCCTACAATGCACGTTGTTTATCCGCTAGGGCGCGGGGGAGGGGTGCGGAGTGCGCGGGGAGGGGCTCCTGGCCGGGCCCAGAGTATTCAGTCTGTAGCCGCCTCTCGCAGCATTAGCCCGCGTCCGCGAGTGCACCAGTGCCCCACCAAACACTGACACCGACCTTCAATCCGAGAGAACGAGACGTCTATATCCAGGTGAGTTCTGCCGAATTTCAAAAATTTTGACTGTCAACTTTTTCCCGGCGTAGCTCACGTATGCAGTGTGAGATGAGTTATATAAGCGTGATTAATTATATTTTAGTGTAGCACTTAAAAAAAAAAATTTTTGGGCGGCTATTAAAAATTAATGGTGCTACGCAGGATGCTACGGTTCTCGTAGCGTCGTAGACGATGCCTACGTAGTCTTGAATCTAACGGAAGCGACCGTTGTCCGATACTTTCGTTAGGCGATATGGAAGTTTAAAGCGGTTTTTCAGGGTCAAGACAAGGTCTCCGGGTAAAGTTCCACGCTGTTGATAATTTGCGAGATCAAATAGGGTCCCACGCCCGCTGCGGCATGCGAACGTTGTCATTTTGCCGTAATTGTCCTGAAAGCCTCGACCTTGTTTCGTACGTCCACGAGTTCTTTGTGTCGGCGGATTCCTTTTTATTTATTTTTATGTAACTGAAGAAGTGATGGGGTATTCAATGACATGGCTGCTTTGTGCTTTAAAGGGTGTGGTGATCGAAACACGAGACATTTAATATCAATATTCCATAGCGATGAATCTGTGATCAAACTGAGGTAGAACTACCCCCTTTTCTGAAATTAATTACTAATGGAATTACAAGGATGGCTATGAACACCTACCACCATCTTGACTGTATATTCGTTGGCTACTTCAACTTCGTAAAAAATATTAATGTGTCTCATTAAAAAATCTTGGGAATTAAAAAAAATCTATCTGACGTTGATAATTACTACTACATTTTTAAAGAAATATAAGTTTGGATCATTACATATGGATATGACAGTGGTGCCGCCGCAAGTCTACCTTTGTCATAATGATATCTAAAGGCTCAATTGTTTGCGGCTCAATGGCATGTATCTATCGGCAGTATAATTAATTAATATCCTTTGTTCAACGTTTGTGTGTGTGTGCCTTTTTACGTATGAAATAAAAATAATTTAATATTATGACATATTTTCAATCCTAAAATATTACACACAATGTAAATATACATACATATATAAGGCACAGGCGAGCAAATTCAACAGCTAAAGACTAATTTATATATCTGATTAATTTATATATCTGCAATATTCTACAGTCCTTATTAATGTATTTGGTTTACATTAATTTATTAAAATATCAGCTCGCAAACAAAAAAATCTCAACGCGGAATTTAAAATGGGCCACGTAAAAATCAAAAGCATTAAAACATTGTATACACGGCGAAAAACATTAAAAACGATATTATTCCAACGAAACAAAGAACGCTGGTTCACGTTAAACAAAAACCATTACAGTTTCGCCGCAAAAATTACAATTGCAGAGCGTTTACGCGAACAACATTTTGTGCAACGACACTCGGGCCGTATTTTAATTGGAGTCGGAAAATATTTTCCCAGAAGCTCGCGGACCGAGGACTCTGGCCCGCTGACAGCGTCTTACAAAGACCTTTTTGCTTGTTTTCGCACAACTTTCTCGGAATGGAAATGTTTGCTGCTTTCATTTATATGCAAAAGATAAGATAGCTATTTGTCGGACTGCCTTTTTGCAACAGCGGGTTGGAAGTACTTTGTTATGCGTCTATGAAATAGCTTGAAGCCTGCATGGAGCCAATTAGGAATTTGTTTACTACAGTGGCGTTCCAAGGCTGATGGATAGGAAGCGCAGGATGCTGATAACAAAGGAATTTTTAACTTAGTTCTCAACAGAAGCAACATATCTGTAGCGGATCTTGAAGTATTTGAACAGATGATCATATGAGGCAGTGAGCATTTATCATCTCTACTATGAAATATTCATAACATGAATTAACTGTTTAGTTCTTTTTTCAGGTGCAAATGTAGGAAAAGGTGTAGGGATTTAGGTGTAGAAAACATGTCAAACATGATCTGCTTTATGTGTATAATATTTATACAATATAAGGAATATTTCTAGACTGATAAATAAAATTGAAGGATGGATTCTATTTAATTAAACTATCCCGGAAAACGTACAGCTTAAATTGGTAGTTTTAAAAGCATAAAGTGGGTGGATCCCTTGTATGGTATATCACTAGGAGTCGGCAGTTCGATTCGTCACAACTGCCTTTTAGAAATATAGCCAAAAAAAATCAAAGTAATATCATTACAATTGTTAAGGCAAGCATGTTACCGGTAACATATATGTTAGTAGTATATCATAAATAAAACCGATACATATTCTGAATACGCGATTATTGTTCACCGAACCATAAATTTTTAATGGCGGTTCGCAGATGAATAGCGTTGTTACGTTCTACGCAAGACATTCGTTTGATAAAATCCATACATACGTCTTTACATGACGCTAAAACCTATCCTTATGCTATGTTTTTGGCAGAATTCATCTTATTCTGGTATTGGATACAATAGCCCCTATATTGTGCATTCAGGTGACATTTGTACTAAAACTAAAAAAATATCTTAAAAACAAAAAAGCAGGCGGCTTAAAATGAATTGTCTTTGATACTCATTTGATACCCATATTGTTATGACAACAAAAGAATTCGTTCCATCCCCCCATTTTTTCTCCATTCGTAGCCAACATATTCAAAAGTTTTATAGGCTATGTCACTATGACAGCTGAAACGAGTCTAACGACACCTCATATGTTGAAATCCGTCAAGTCGTTTAGGCTGTGGGGCGTGCCAATGAAATGGACATACATACGCTTGAAAAACATTACTCTGTTTCTGATGCAGTCGGATGAAAAGTTGTACACCGATAACCTTAGTCAAATATACAGCAAAGTCGTCAAGAAAATCGCATGAAATGTAACGTATTCGGTTTGCATTGGCGCATTGAATTACATATACTTTGTAATTCACATTCACATGTCGCACGTATTTATTCGTCTTAAACACCACCATGTTTGAATTGTTGTTAAACGAATGATAACTTGTTATTAATTATTTCATAGCATCGATGCAATTAAGACCTATGAATGTAGCGACATAGATTAGAAAGCTGAAAACTTGTATGTTATTATAGATATCAATATAGTTGGACTTTGAATGTCTTTGTCCGTAATAGGGATGCTTTGGATATGAAGTTTCGGATCTGGCTATGAATACGGATATGTGAAAAAATTATACCGGTTTCAGATGCGGTTACAGATATGAAATTATTTCGATTATGCGGTAGTTTCGGTTACGGATAGGTGATTTTTAATGAGTAGTGAAAACAAAATAACGCGCAATAAGGTAATGATTAAATTTATTTGTAATTAAGAAACCTGCAGTTATTGCGTCGCCGCTGTCGGGCGAAAACGATTAATTTCGTTTTATATTAGAACTCCACCCCTATCCGAAATTATTCCAATTTTTATTTCGAATTCGGTTACGGTTTCGCATAGATTTTTATTTCGGATATCCGATAGTTTCGGTTACGGTTACGGATCTCCATAACATCCCTGGTTCGTAATACCAACGTACTGCTATGCGATGTCGTTTCGTGGTATCGTTTTATTGTGAGCTATACGGCACGTCAAAACGATATATCATAAGCCGAAGTACATACAAAAGAGCTACCTGAGTTGGATCGCAGGTTCATTACTCATACTGTTACGAAAAGCTGCGTTTTCTTATATTACAACACTACTGAAACAAGAACACAAAAACTTTTTACACAGTTTAATATAAAGCGGAAATAGTGTCGCTACCGCTGTCGTACCTATAAGAGAGCTAATATATAAGCGATAGTTCGTATTCACTATTGTTGCCGACGATCGTCGAATGTCGCTTCCTGCCGCCGCCATCGTGGACGACAGGACAGTGTCGGCGACGGTCACTGTCGGCGACATACGGCAACAGAGGGAACGACGCTAGCGACAATCAGGAAACGTCACTCGTGACAGATGTCTGTATGAATTGGGCTTACTATCGTTTGTATGTTACCCATGTTACCCCTAAGAGCTCCATCATCTTTCAATTTCCTTGTCTAGTGGCACATAATTATTTATTAAAGTGTCGTACCGTAGGGATAAAATGTATACACGTTTATTTGGAAATGAAAACAACAGCCGCATTCGTCGCATTAATTTGTTAGTTAAATACGACTGTATTTAACTAACAAATTACTAAACATTTGTAAACGTAAGTAGTTAACAGTTACAAATAACGTAGGCATACTGCCAAATTAACAATAGTTTATGTTTGATCAAAGCTGCGACATATTAACTGAAATGCGAAGGAACGCTGAGGTTCTTAAGTGAGGTTGTTTTCAACTATTGAACTTTAGTTAAGAAAGGGACTTTAGTTGGTTTACGAAGTTAGTTGACATTTCAATAATATTTTGATTAGGTTTTCTCAAAAATATGTATCACGGCATCGTAGTGAAGGATTTATTACCTTTAAGTTTCGTTTTCGCATTACCATCTTTAAATTTCGATTTTAGATTATTTGGTGGTTTACATATTATCAATATTCTTTGTTTTATTTATGTTATGTGCATAAGATGGACTTTATTTTAAAAAGAAGAAACTAAATTAGGAAACAACTAGGAAGGTGAATAATACAAAAAGACTAAATTAATAACTATAAATTTAGTTTTATAAAACCCAATAAAACTAAATGAAATATAGAAAAAGTCCTATAAAAAATAAAATGATGGTAAATATCGTAGATAACATGTGCGTCGTACGAAGAATTTCTTTGGAAAATACCACGTGTGCATACATACTTAATGCAGTTTGGCATTGAAAACCATTATGAATTCAATGTCAAAGTTGTTAGACCGTCTGTAATAAAAATGATATTGAATGATGGGTTTCAGGTATTCTTTTTTATTATTTTTTTATTGCCTATACCTTCCGAAATGGTGTTGGATTATATTAACGTTTGAAAATAACTCTGTAAAGGATCTATTTTGAATAAAAGATTTGTGATTTAATTTGGTAATATATTCAGGAAGTGATACTCTTTCATACATTACAGAAATTGTGTATAAAATTGAAAGCTGCTACATTATTTGAAATCACTTTTTATCATAATATTTATGTTACTTTGCGTTACGTTATTTATGTAAAATTACTAGATATTTTACCCATAACCCTGGGTTGATTAGTAGAAATTTCTATCTGACATTAAGTTTACTGTTCGCATCTCTTAGTTTAAGGTGTGACAATGAAAAAAACAGCAAACTTGAGCGACTATCGAAATAATTCTGTCTGGCTTGTTGTTCTAAAAAGTACTTGAACCCAGCTGCTCGGTACACACGTAGTAAAGTCAGCTG
This sequence comes from Telegonus apastus, assembly GCA_018250635.1. Taxonomy (NCBI): domain Eukaryota; kingdom Metazoa; phylum Arthropoda; class Insecta; order Lepidoptera; family Hesperiidae; genus Telegonus; species Telegonus apastus. Next base: position 1,063 of record DWNY01002881.1, on the reverse strand, counting down.
AGTGTAGGCGGTGCGTGGGCGGACGACCAGACGCAGTCTGTTTGGGAATACAGGGCTTTCCCTACGTATTTTACACTAGATAGACACGAGACTTGGCTTATTCCTTTAAGTATTATAATAAAGTTTAACTGTATTGTACAGTAAAACACAATATTACATGATTGTTGTAAGTAAACCTATCTTATGTACATTATTTCTTATAATAACAGGTATTTTAAATACTCTAAGAATTCAACTCAAATTTTATTTAACATAAAAGCTTCTACGCTACATTATTACGAATAACTTAATAAATAATAATACATACTTAATAACGATTTTACTTTTATTTACTTTGTGTAAACATAATACTCCCCTAAAAATTTACCACCATCACTGTCATTGGGCAAGGTATTAAGTTTAAGTTGTATTTGTATAAGTTGTGTGTATGTCCTTTAAGTTGTATTTGTAATGCGAAGTTATTAATAAATAAAGCTGTTTGGCATGTTAAACACTTATAATGTATTATCGCAGTATTAGAAACAACGTGTTTTATATGACATTAAGCAAAATTCTAATCCTATATTTTTTATAAGAATTACTAGCTTACGCCCGCGGTATCGCCCGCGTGGAAATAGTATAAATATATATTGACCTGAACTCTCCTTAAGAATTGCACTATCTTTCATAAAACTTATATACCTACTGCCAATATTTCTTTTATAAATGAATATTACAACACATGTACAGTAAGGATAACATTATGCTTATGGTGATATTGTACTCGAGACCGCAGGGTCGAAGAAAATGAATTAACTACATACAAATAGGTCACAGTAACAAAAGGGACCCCCGACATTTTCATTGCCTAGGGCCCCTGATCGGGCTAATGTGGTTCTGGGTACAACCTCATTTATTTATAAGTTGGTTACAAATGTCCTTGGGTAGTGGCGGCCTCTGTTAATTTGATACTTCATTTTTATAAAAATCTATACATGCCCACAAATCTCAATTCTGACTTCTCTTACATATCAATTGAATTCAAACTACATATATATAACATATTATAAAAATAGCAGAATTT
>DWNY01002880.1:0-10523 GCA_018250635.1 Telegonus apastus | reverse complement strand
ACAATATATTGACAATGTTAAAAGATATCATCAACTATGTCAGATATCTATGTCAAAAAATGCGTTATTGCTTTTAAATGCGGCTTAGGTAATTAAACCTCATTTTCACTATAATGAATGTTTTTCCTATGCACAGATTAAAATACATAATCAAGTTCATTATTATTTGGATGTATAAGTTTAGTCGAATGTCGACCATTGTAACTGGTCTCCTAGTAAAAATAATTTCTCCACCGCCACATAGATATATCATGTATTGAAGTACTAGATAGGACATCGCATACTATTGTTGTGTCCCGATCAACTGCGGCGTTTGGCCGCACTGCACTCGGTCGTGTAATGCTCTTTTCATAGTCTATTTTTCAGTGACTTTAAGTATTCAATTACAAAAATGAACACAATTAATATTTGAAGTAGCGTCTCTAGAACTTTAGTACATAGTATCTCAATGCACCGCCACATTTCTTCCTAATAACAGCAGTTTCAAGCGCTGCTGCGTTCTGGTTTATAGGGTATGATGACGGTACGCACCTATGGCCGACCTTATATAATTCTAATCTGTGTGTCGATGGCCGGCTTCGACCATCACATAAACTATGTAAACAAGCATGATAAGCTCGTTTACTATATCTACATATACCTATAGAAAATATTAATAACTTACACAATTTCGAAATATTACGGGAATATGCATACGAACCTAAGATTGTAGCGTGAGAAGATAAAAAATATGGTAGGTGGTAGAACGAAAACAATTTGACCGCGAAGGTACCGACGTCACAACTATTTCTAGCATGAAGCAATTCCTGTTTTACGTTGGAAGGGTGTCTTTGCCGGCTCACTCACAGTAAGGCCTTCCTATTGTAAGAGTTGTAGACAACACATCTGAAGTTAACTTCTGATAAAATCCCCTTACCGTATAAAGTTCGTTTCGCCTTTGCTACCTCATTCTTGTTTAAAGAAATAACTCGCAATTATCAATCTTGGTTAAGTCTAATATGAGTCCTTACATTATATTATAGTCGTAGCATAGACAAGACAATTTATTTCTGAACTAGTCCTTGAAGAATTCCTTGTACAAATGTAGTCGCCTGAAATGCTTATTTCAGGCGTATTTCAGACGGCCAAGCGGCTAAACCTCTACTCCGTGGTTTATCTAATCCAATAATAAAGTGCTAACTAACTTTAGCTTACTATCTCGATTAGAAAATTTCTTGGCTCTTCAAGACGTTCCAGCGTATATAAAGATAAAATGTCTGCTCAATTCGGTATGTTGGTGTTCAAAAAATTCGAAGTACTTTCCACGCAAAATATAAATTGTGTACTTCTTTATTTTCACCCTCTAGTGACGTAAGCGGGGTATGCCCATCGCCCACAACCGGATATGCGGCGGATATTTTCTCGGCGGCAATCAACTATATTATCGCGGCACAATGTTCCATAAAAGAGGACTGGCCACCAGAAGCTTGCATACCCAGTAAGTAAACAAGAAATTTTGTTCCACGCAGTTATTAGACAAACCGTATCTAAAAGGCGTTCTAAGGGCGTTAGGACTGTTTGTGTTGCAATTCCGGCGGCACCACCGCCACACCTATTTTTACCTCATAACAGCAGTGTGATCTTATCTAGAGTCGATTACACATGTTCATGTGCAGCAGTGGCCACTTACCAGCAGGCGGGCTACATTTCCGTTTGCTCCTTCCATAACATAAAAAAAACGTAAATGTAAAACACATAACAGTATAGCAACATTAGCAACCCTATGCCAGGAGTTGCCAGCTCAGCTGCAGCTGTCTAAATAAATGACATTTTATTATGCGACAGGAGTGCAGTGCAGCTTACGTAAGCCTCTTAAGAATACGAAACGTTTTTGAGGCCACGAGAATGTTCTTATCCTGCTACCGAAAAGTTTAACATAAAATAAAAGTCATCCTCCGTTAGCTACGTACTAAAATCGCAAATCGTGTCGTTCTTGTAATGCGTATAGAAAACTATTTGAATTGTAAATTGACAAGATTTTATTATAATAGGCACAACATAAATATTATGAATTTTACGTGGAAGCAATAACATACAACATACACAGACAACATACAACAACAGAAAGGTAATATGAGTTAAATATTTCCATAAAATATGTCATCACCATACAAAACAGTCGAGTACAACACATAGATGAATTACTTTTACTAGTAATCTATAGATAACCGCTTATCGTTGCTAATACTACCTACCTTAACATGATATGATGATTCGTAAATCACATCATTGCCAACAGAATGATCACACTACAAGAACAAAGTTAAAGAAAATAAAAAACAAACCACACAGACGAAACCTCGTTCGAAAGTTATAGTAAAAAGTAAACTTACAAAGTTAAACGGACTCATCAAAATGAAAGGAGGAAAATATATTGACCTACATACAGCCGAGCAAGAAACACGTACGTCGCATCAAAACGTGTCTCAAATACAGTTCTAGTTTTTATCGATCACATAAACTGCTCGTTCGTCCAAACGGGCGCGTAGTTAAAGTATAAACAGATCATCGAATTTGGTGCGACCCCAACACGAAAGCGGTCCGCCCTCGGACCGTATTCGATCGTGTGGCGCTCGGTACGCAGGACATTATTATTATTCAAAATAAATAAAATTCAAGTGTCTCTTTGTAATGTCAAAATAACAACTTTTTACTAAATTATTCATATGAAAGTATAAGCGGTACCTATAACAAAAATACAATTATAAACATTTTTGTCTGTCGGTCTATCTGAGTTTGTTTTTCCGAGGTAATCTTCTAAACGGCTGGACCGATTTTGACGGGACTTTATGGAATATAGCTGAAGGTCTTAACCTTCATCTTCCAGTATACGGCGCCACTTAAGCCACTTTCATTTTTGAAAAAATATTAGCGTGCGCTCCATGCGCATGCGGCCGCCGTCGCGGGCGCTAATGTCAGTTGCTATTAGGCACATATTAATCTATGCTTTTTACTTCTTCAAAGCGGCTGAAAGCGCGGGGATCAGCTAGTTATGATTAATATCGGTTCACGCTCTGCTAGCACAAGGAAGACTGTTCGGTGCGCTCGTCTGTTCCGTAGATCGCACCGCACAGTCTGCTGGTCCAGTCGTACCAAATTCGATCGTCTATTTAGACTTTTAAAGGACTCGAAAGATAGAATTGGATATCCAAAACAAATATAAATATAAGATAGACACTTAAACATGTAACAGTAACGCAGCAACTGAGTTGCAAGATTTTTATGTGTTTAGAAATAGGAAACGAGCAACAATTATGAGTTCCCCTGTGGATACCTGTAATTAATTCCTCAAAGAATTGTACTCTCTTTATAGTATAGGTGGCAACCCAAAGTATAAGTAGATATTTCGTCTGAGGACTAAGTATCTTGCCTTAAACACCCTTTAATATTAGCGACATTCATACTTAAAATATCGTTAAACATCAGTTACTTCAAATAATTCCGTATTTAATGTCCGCCAAATTCCCATTTCAAAGGTACCTAAGCTTATTTACACGAAGCAAGCGTGCACAGAACTACTGCACCGGTCCACAATAATCACAGCGGTTCCCAGATAGTTTCTAAATTCCCGGTACGGTCGCGAGGAGTTTAATAAATAAATAATTCATGAGTCGGATGAACGCCGGAATTGAAATTCCCAATAAGAAATCCTCAATTAAATTGCTTGTGGGATATTTTCGTCATAAATCTGATGTAATAAGGTTGAACGAACCTATTAGTTGGCGGCATCGGCGAGCACGAGGACGTGTGAATGTTTGATATGGTTCACGTATCGCTGACGTCAATTCAAACTATTGCTCGAATATTGTTTGAGTAGGAAGGTGATACAACTCTCCGTGGTTCAAATACGGTGTCAATAACGATACACGCGTTAATATACTAGTAAAGAAATAAGTTATTAATAAAACAATTGGCGTTTTTTGGTTGCACTCAACGCGTGATATACACGCAACTTAACAACAACTAACACATTAACAAATAATAATGAAATTCAAGTAGGACAGCATGTCTATTTGAATACATAAAAAGGCAGGAAGATAAAACTTTTTGCGAGACATACTTTATATACAGTGGACACAAACGTAGCAACGACCAATGCCGACCGTTCAGATGTGACAAATAATTAGCATGTATTATATATATTATGTCATTATTCAAACGTATATAACGTGTCTACGTATTTAATAAGTTCTATAGCAATGGGATACGCGTGTGTCGTGTAACAATCCTTATATATTATAGGAGTATTTAAGAATGTGAAGTGATAGTACATAAGGTGTCGTGTGTTGTCGGTGATTAGTACGACTCCATCTCTTCTAGTAGATGTCGTAGGAGAATCAAATAGACAGACCAGAAGATCGACAGTAGCATCTTTCTGTTTGAAATCAACACCAGCTAGGGTCAGAAACACACAAGGAAGCAAAGGCGAGGCAAGGCACAGTGACTGTTGAAAAATAAAACCAGTGACCAGCAGTGAACTTCAAAGGGCTTTTGGATGGATGGATACGAGGCTTTAAACTTAGCCTTCAAAGGTTATATGGAACCACATATCGAACTCCAATCCTTACACGTTAATTACACATTTACACGCAGCTGTGACCACTCATAGTCAGATAGATTCCACACACGTTTGCTATTATAATATCGATATAAAACTCAATCTATGGAATATAAAAGGTCCCCTACGCTCCCATTGGAATCAATTTTCATCTATCTTCATAAAGATGTCCAATCTCGAGACGTATCACGTTATTAATGGCCGTAACGACGCATTGCCATTATATGCAATATAGACTCCGTCGTCACACACGTTCACACATCAATCTCTCACACACACAATGGTTCTCGTACCGAAATAATAATTTAGTATTTTTTGTTCGTACTTACAACGTACAAGGATAAAGTTTGATGTCAATAAGCTTAATATACCGACATGAATACTGTCACATATATTTTCGTCTTTTGACAATTTTTATCCGAAAATACGATTTATAATAAGCCTTTATTTTATTGTTCTATTAGTAATATACATACATATATCTAATTTAAATACAAAGTAAAATCTATTTATATACTAGTTCACTTATCATCCAATGCAGAATACATAAGCACTCAAGAAAAATACACACTTTAAGAATACAAATAACTACATCCACTTACAATGCGTTCATACATATTAATCTCATGTATCCATGTCCGTAACATACGATTATTTATATCTCGCATTCTCACTGTACAAACGGGCATGTATATATCATTACAATACATCTACAGTAAAAATAACGGAAATGTACACAGACACGTCTTTTTTTCTCCTTTCAGCCCAACCATGCGTTCCGTGTAGGGTTGCCAAACCGTAAAATAAGTACGATTTATATCCATATATGTATAAGTAATAGTACCGTATTGCAAAATGTCGCGGTTTGACTAGAGGTTAACGAAAACAAAACGGATGTCAGAAATGTGTAAAATCACATCGTCACACACACAAACATAACCCATATTATAATGAGTCAGCGACAAAAATAGCCCGTCAGAAAAAGGAAAAATATATGTAACCTTAATCTATAATAAAGTGATTCGGCTAAAATAAAGATTTTTTAAAAAGAAATATCATTGTTGACAACCCTAGTTGAACAGCACGTATCGCTAACAATTGGAACAATAGCTAACGAGATATCGTACGGACGAACGAATTATTCATTAGGCAAGCGAAAAAATATATATAAGACACAAGGAATCTTGCGCGGGAACTGTTCCCACGCGATGGCATAATGAAGTAACTATTCATTACGTTTTTTTTGTGTACGACATTCATGAACTTTGCCGCTTGTGTATGACTCAATGGATGTCGAGGGATACATGTAGTGAAAGGAAATGCCTCTGAAGAGTTGCCTGATTCTAATGGAGAATTCATTTAATATAGATACTTTTATATCGATTATGGATCTGACTTATATTTTCTATGGATAGAAAATAAGATGGAAAAAATGAAAAAAGTAGTAAAAACTACAATATTAAAGGAAAAAAAGAGTCAGTGGAACTATGGAAAAATGGAACCGTATTCCATTTTTCCATCCGGTGATAGGAACTATTGTACCTATTTTAAGTGCCTCTGAAAGCGTATATTATATAATAAAGACATTTCATTTTATTTAATGACAATTTATTAACATATTTCTTTGTAATAAGTCAATAGTAACACATCCGAAGAGCCTTCGTTTGAAAAAGCGGCGTCATAAGTTAAAAAAATTAAATATGTTTAAACACTTTTTCTGATAGATTTAGAAAATAATGTAATGTATTATTTATTAAAGACCAATGAATCTCATCCATTTAATTGATTCATCAACCCAATAAGCGTCTCACTACGCCGCATATCAAAAAATAACAGATCACCGTTCAAATTTGTTCGCAAACCCGTCGAATCTGGAATGGCACAAAAGAACAAAAAAAAGAAAACGAAAATAAATAAACAACCGTCCACACAATCCATCCCCCGCGTTAGATCCTGCAATCCCAACACAAAGCGTACCTATCCGTTTTTTAAAGCACCGAATTTGGTTCGTATGAAATCCTTTATGTGAAAAACGGGGCTTTGTTCCGCCGCCCCGGGCACGAGAGTATTTTTGTTCAAATTGCACAAGCGGTAGGTATAGTTGAAATCTGGAACAATTAAATAGGCACTGTTTTGCGGGCGATATAGTGTACGGTAAGTGAATTCGGAGCTTAAAACAATTCAACCGATATAAAATTAATTCAAGTTGTGCAGTGTTAAGTGCGACCTTTTAGTTAAATGTTAGTACACAGTCTCTGGTTTTTATTCAAGCAGATAGCGTTTAGATGCTTTGTCGATTTTCGTTCATAAATTCATTCTGTGATCGTACTAACTGCATTCATGTTTACAATGCGACTGTTTAACTTAGCTAATATAACGCAATAGCATAGCAGCAGCAGTAGCAGTATTCTGTATGTATTACAGAATACATTAGCAGAAACATTAAAATTGTCAAAAATAAACTCTACGAGACCGAAGTACTCCGTTTACATTAAACTAACGTACATACATTACACCCCTTCAACAAACATTTTCGCAGTCGACTTAACCAGTAATTCGAATGAATGTGTAACTATGAATACTTTGAATTTTTTTTTTTCGAAAACACTCTTACATTAATCCTAACTACAACGCCGTAAATGTAGTTGTGTAAATTGAGCCTAAAATAAAATAAACGAACGCTCTTTTCAACCTTCAGCCGTGAACTTTCCCGAATACGAGGGAATACTACAGCCACTACGGAATTGTAAGTCGGTATAATCCGTTTCAATATATATTCGAATTGAAAATAGTGACAACTGCTTAACAAAGTATGGAACAAAATTATGAATTTTTAATTGAGTTATTTCTCTAAAATATTGAGATAAAATGTTCATGAGTAATATAAAAATGTTTACGAAAATTAACGAAACCCTCGTTTTAGAAGTAAGTAATTATAAATAGTCAAGTAAACTTATAAACAAACAGTCCTAATGAAAAATTATTGTTATCTTTAAACAAATACAACAAACGTAAGCGCCTCTGCGAGATTATTGCACACGATTTTTCGTCACACCGTACACATCAAAACTAGAAATCAAATAAACGTGCGAGATAACGTGATCTCGACCGCCATATAACGTTGTATCCTTAATTACTCGAATACATCTTACCCAACGTGAACGCTGGGAGGTGCAGTGAATGAATATTTTGTTCTCCGAGAGTATTATTCAACTTTACTACACGGAACCAGAGTGAAGAGGAATTGTAAATACGGTGTTACGTGCGCATTTTCTTCAACGCGGCTATTTGTTAAACGCCAAACCGGTTAGTGCGCTTCGCTTTTGAAATACTGAGTGTTTTAAGGAACTTTTGTATTTTTACCGACGTAGAACCGAAAATAATGCGAGCATTAGTGAAAAAAAATTAAGGGTTTAAAAATAAATTTAAAAAAAGGGTTCCGTTGCTGAACATAGGCCACTCCTAAAGAAAAATATTGCCAATAGTTATCGCAAGTGGTACATCTTATTGTGACCGCAGTAAGTGTTGATGATAACCCGGAAGACGCTGCTGCCTTTCTCCTGGAACTTGTACCTTAGTCGTATCCTACGACGTTCAATATCGTTTTAATCTTACACAAATTAAATACATACATATGGTTATAAAAGCATCTGCCTATAATTACTAAGTAGGTACATACGTACTGAAATTTTTATTTGAAAATTGTAAACTGACGTAAATAGTTTTAAACGTAATACATAACTTTAACGCACCTGTCGTTTGTATAATATATAAAAATATAAGATTATACATGTATGTACCTAGCCATTGTTCTATTCGTATAGCTACACAGATTTCAGGAAACTATTTTTATATTGTAAACGTACGCGAATAGTTACGTAAAACACACGCACACGACACGACTAAATACAAATATACACACACATGTACACATTTTTTATAAGCGTAATATTCGTACGGTGCAAATCAGTTACCAACTATACGTTTTGATTCAGATCCGCCAATCACGATTTCCGTTTTTCGTTTTATTTTTTTGTTATTTGGAACCAGCCTTGAATGAGAGCACAGGTTGGTATTTTATTTTGTGCCGTTTGGAAATCCTCGCGGGAAATTGGTATTTGAATTGTTAGTTTCGTACTAGGGACGAGAATTGCAAACCCTGTATGCAATTTTGATTGATAGATTGGTAAAATAAATAATTTAACTTGTGTTGTCGTTTTTGGTGCAGTCCATCTGATGTTAAGTGGCCATTGGAATCGGAAGCCGCCTATGGAAATCGTAAACAAGCCCAGATAACTTTAGAGACTGAGGTCGGCGATGCTTGTTGGACCTGATGACTGAATATCTCTAGCAAGTTTTTAACATGGCTGTCGTCATACAGGAACACATGTAATGGTGGTGGTTCCGGAGACGAACCACAGAGGGATTGGTAGAACCTTCAAGATTTTAAGATACCCACTTTCTACAGTCATAGCCCCACAGTAGAATTTTCCCTGTGTCGTGGGTGCCATGGAAACACACAAACGCGTATACACAAACAGAAATCTAAATTAATCAATCAGATATCTGTCTGACCTGGGATCGAACCGAAGACCCATTGCGTGACAAGCCGGTATGGTGACCGCTCGTCCACGCGGGTGGTGAAACACACAAAACTTACGTGAATACACATGGTACTTTATTATATCAATTTGGATATATTGAACGTACACGTACAATACAAATGATTTAAGTTCCGCTCACAAACGAGCGGGCCGTCGCAATCCATATCGCGTTGCAAATACCCATCCTCGTGAATCTCATTCGTACATTTTTATTGCCAGTCACTGCATCGCTGCGCATCGGTCGTTGCGTCTACGTAGTGCGGTAATGCGATGCGCTGCGGCTCGCCCGTTGTGGCCATTATCTCTTATCTTTAAACAATTAGTCTCTGACTACTGGTCACGGTTCTCCAGAATACGAAATGAGATCTGACCTAGTTTCGAGTAACACTACCAGGAAAACGTTGCGATTGAAGCAAGTGTTAAATAATTTGTTATTCGCATCCACTTACACGTTTGAGACGTCGAGGCTTAAAATAATGCCCCAAGAATATACACAAATACGAGGTTTTTTAGCAAACGTTATAAGACAGAGTTTTCAGTTTTGTGCTGATGTTTTAGTATAATTTAATCGCATTATTTTATCAAATATTGCATTTGTTCCGCTGTCCAGGACGATTAGAGCAGCACGTTATGTTTTTTATTTGAGTCAATTTCGTTCGGACATTTTTAAAGTTCCCATATTATTAAGTCATCAACTAAACCATCACACGAGAATTAAAAAAAAAAATCTAACACCTTTGACACCTGAAATTCGTAGAAAGCTAAAAATTACTCAACACCTCATGATAAGCATGTCCAACCCTCAGTAACACACGTTCTATGTTTACACTGGACACGAGTCACCACAGAGTTATTATACATAGACAAGGGAAGCCAGCCTGAAATGTGTTTATCGCAAAAAACAGAACAAACGAAGTTACCTATCTGTCTATCTATCTATATCGGACAAATATAGGTATAGGTTCATCTTCCCTCTTTTATTACTTGTTGGACACTCGCACTCAAGCCCTTTCTATGACCCCCTACTCTATGAATAATTCTACGCGAATCACCCGTCAAATTATCGGCCGCCCGTGTTACTGTCACGCGCGCGCACGATGCAGCAATGTCGTAGGTATATGGAATTTATAAATTGAAATACATTCTTATCAAGATCATCATTTGAGCGATTAAGATCTCGATAAATGAATAAACAATTGGAACAACTGCGATCTAGATTTTACAATGTTGGTTTGTGAATAATGAAATTTGTAACGCGGCTTTATGTAATCCGTTCGCGCGCGCCTTTACCTACGACGCCCGCCAGCGAGTCACGTTCGCTC
>DWNY01002879.1:0-10524 GCA_018250635.1 Telegonus apastus | reverse complement strand
CTCGCTTCCGATATCGATTGAACTGAAATTTCTCAAGCATATGCAAATCTAATAACGTGACATTAATATGCTCCAATAAGACGATGGAGTTGGAGAGCAGTTAGCATATTGTCAGGTAAATTTCGGAAATCGACAACAATAGAATATCGAATCGAATGAATCTTTACTACAATAGGTATTTCGACAAGTCTGACCTGCTGATCTATATATTAATACGTGAATCGAAAATTTGCAGAACCATTTTTCAAATGCGGCGCTGCCAGAAGAGTATTAGGTATACATGAAAGTTCATGAAGAAAAGGAGTGATAAGGGATAATAACTGTTATAAACATATTGAATTAAACAAAATAAAACATACATTATTTATACTACTGACAATGTAAAACGCATATGGTCAACTATGACCATCAGATATCTACGCCAAAAAAATCGTTATTTCTTTTAAACGAAGCTTAACAAATTAATCCTCATTTTCGGTTTTTTTAATGTACAGACGAAAAATACCTACATTTTTTTAAATTTGTATGTATAAGTTTAGTTTTCATTTTTTTTATCAGGGTCGAGTTTGCGGCGGATCCTCTAGTCTATATAAATGGTTATAAAGATGTTGTAGTCCTAATTATTTTTTAATATCAGTGTACAAAGTAAAATACGATTATTTTTAATCCTCTTTCTCACCTCTCGTTTCTTAAGTTAGGTTACATTTTTTTGCGACGAATTGAAGATACAAACGTGCATATGTGTCAATATTGGTAAAACCTCGTTTATCAAGTGTCACGGCACGCATTATGTTACCCTTAACTGATATTATATGAACCCAGACAGCCCTTTGAAGCTTTGTAAGGGAGGCATCGCGTTCTTTCCATTGGCCTGACACCACGATGCAATAAATCAACCGTGAACAGCACACGCCGGAGATAAGGACGTGAAACAAAAGGGCTCCATAAATCGTTATTAACTACCGCTTGAGGCCCTTCGAGGCAAGAGTGTGGAATATATATGTATAAAGTGATATAAAGACAAGCATAACCTATCACGTTATAATATAGAATGTTTGACATAAAAGCCCGATATTAAAACGGTTCTGTACGCAATAATAAGTGATGACATACCGACACGGACTTTAGATGATTTTCAGAATGATATTTGAAAACAGTTCGAAATGTCTACTATTGTAGGCGTAATAAAAGGTGACTAATTTTTTTTATGGAAGTAGCAAACGAGCATGTAGCCCATCTAACGGTAAGTGGCCACTGCAGTCGATGTACATCTGTAATCAACCCCAAATAAGATCACAGTCCTACCTGTGGTCGGCCACAGATGCGTTGCTACCCCTGAAGTCTAAGTTGTTTTTTTTTAATTATTAGTGTGTGTTTTATTATAATTACAATGAATTATTTAAGTAAAAGATATTAAAACATATTTTTAGCGTGAACAATTTATTTGCTATTCCTGGAGTGACCCTCCAAGATGAATATATTCCAAAACAATATTTTCGTAAAGTACCTAGAATGCGGCCAGTAATAAAGACTACGAAGTATAAGTACAGTACATAAAATGTTTCTCACAACCGTTTTTAGCAAGGCAATATTTATCGACCCGATGAACTTTAAATCTGGGAAAAGTCACCCTTAGTCGAATCAATTTAGCATTGAGTTGGCCTTAATACAAAATTCAATATTTTCAGACATATTTTGAAAATAATACAACGGCTCGTCGCGATGAAAATGTAATCCGAAAGGCGTTAAATACGTTTCCGATTGACTAAATATTGAGACGAAGTAAACACGAGGCGACACAACAAATTGCTATTTTCGAATGATCGGCTCCTTCAAATGTAAATCGGATTTAAGGCGAGGCAATGAAACAATATGCGAATAGTTTTATTGCTAGTTATTGTAGTGAAATATTTTATATATTATAAAGATCACACCGTATTCTGTGTTCAATATACGTATAAATACCGTGTCCAGGAATATGTACTTAACAATTTTAGTTTTAATTATCTTTGACCTCTTCAATTGTTCCTCTGAGATATATAAAATAATAGGTATATAAAGAAATTTACTTAGGTGATTTAAATTAATTTAATTATTAAATTAGTAATTGATGTCCCTTAACAGATAAGCCGTTTGTTTACGATCAAGATGGCGCACGGATGTTGGATTCTACTTATCGCGTGCCATTGCCTCCGACGTTTCAACACTGATTAGTAAAGCTGAGAGCAAAATCATTATACAATTCAAACAATAATTGAGAAGTTAATAATAATAATGTTCTCACTGCAGCTATACATGTTTTCTTACTATATTTCTTACTACTACATATAAAGAAAAGATTTTGGCGTATGTTACCTTGTTTTTACATACCTTGAGTAACGGAAAACATTACCAGAATACCTACACATCTGCAACTTAAAAAAAGTTATGAAACGTACATGAAATCTAAAACTTTCGCATTTTACCAACGCGGTTGCCTACGAATTAACCCCTCCGGCTCTAAGAAGAGACCCTTATTTAGCAGTGCGAAAATAATGGCACCAGTAGTTACGGGTTGATGAGTCTTAAGTAATATTTCACTAGATTCATAGGTCATTACACTCATAACATTTAATCGGAAGACTTCATTAAAATTTACTAACTGGGCAACGAGCCAGCGCTATTTTACTTGATAACAGATGGCATATAATAAATAAAATATAAATACATTTTTTCACGTGTGTGTTAGCCACAGATTAACTTACCTAGACCAACTTCCATAGTAAAAGATAAAATGCAAATTCATAAAAATCGTTACAGAGAAACTAGTTACTTAAAAATATACAAAAATTGCACGTTTATATGTTAACCATATCTTTCTAACAAAAACACTATAGCTACAAAAACGTCACAACGCAAAGATTTCAACCAGCGTCCATTACGACTGTAGCTAAACAAAATCAGTTCGTGTCAACTTGTGACCGCAATAAACGAAACATTCTATAAAGAAAGCCATTACGTGGCGCATAAAGGAATGAGTATAAATCAAGAGGCGGCCATTACCGCGCCGCGTTATTGCGCTACGTTTGTGGCGGCGTAGCTGTAAGCATTACCGACAGGTCACTTTGCTTCGAATGTAATAATAACAAACTAACATGACGCTTTGCTGTTGATAACATAGGCTTCATTCAAAAACAAAGAAAAAATTAACAGAATGGATGGTCTGAGCAAAATAAGTTAGTTTCAAAAAGAAGAGAAGTCTAATGATATTGGTAGACCATCTGAGTAATACGTAACTTTCGGATATTAAATACAAGTATATCGTATTAGGCGCCAATTTAAAATATCCTACAATGATTGGCCACAACCGCAGGTTACTCTACTCTCACGCAATCCTTAGTCCTCTAGAACAACTACAAACCCTGCATTAGAAACTAAAAGACATCCCTATACTTTCATTGTTCGCGTCACACAGTAACAAATGCTCAAATTCCGAACGAATCTTATAAAAATCCTCCGCAATATCGGCCAGCAGTGTCATTTACGTGAACTTGTGACCGAAGCGAAACCCTATTACGTAGCGCATAAAAGAAACGAGTATAAATCAGAGGCGCCGGCGACATTGCATGCGGCATTGTGCGCTCCGTCACGTTTGCGGCGTCAATGTAGCAAAATAAGCACTATTATCGGACAGGTCAGCTTTGCTTCGGATATGTTATCCTTTTATTTTGTTTTTCGTGGATACAAGAACATGCTTCTTTTATATACTTAAACCTAACGGTAAGGCTGACGAGCTGCCTGATGGGAAGCAACTGTCGCCTATGGACATTTGGAACACCAGAGAAGTTGCCAATGCATCGCCGGCTATGAAGAAGAACACTTTTTGCACCTTGTTGAAGAACCCCATGTCATAGCGCTCTGAGAAAACCTCAGGAAAAATTTCATTCAGTTTTGAAAATATTGTCACTTTTTGGGATGTTTTTAATCACTAAAAAGTACCTTCGTGGCCGCAATGCGCATAAAAGATATATTTGGTACCTGAAAATAATGCACCAATAAAAACTGCTACATTTTACCGCTTGCTTAATGTTATTATGCTTTTTATAACCTCTGTCTCAGCCCTTTGCCTACCTTCGATAAACACGTACTAGATAATGATTTGCCGTGCAAGTGCAGTTAAGTGTCAATTCCGTCCACACGTGGCCGCCAAAAACAAATTCCAATAGTTAGCGGCAAAAATGAAAAGACTTACATCTAAAGGACCGCTTTTAGCGCTCCACCCTATTATATACGAATACAAAGCGCTTTCTCAAATCCAGCGTGAAGGTAACAAAATAGTCGACATTACAGAATACGTTAGACTTCACTTATAACAGCAATGTTAAGCGTTGCTGTGCTCAGGTTTAATTCGTAAGGGAGACTTACTTATCCGAGGCGTTCCTACTTAGGCCTCAGGGTTAGCAACGGATGCTTCTGTGGTGAACCTTAGGTAGAACTTTGATCTTATCTAGGGTTGATTACATCCATGGGCGACAGTGGTCACTTACCATCAGGTGGACTGTATCCTCAACTGCTACTTCCAAATTATAAAAAAGTCAGTTTTACTTCAAATTTAAGATCACGTAATAATGTTTAACTCAGTTTAGACATTAAACGAAATACAATGAAACGACTCGCCAAATACTTATAATAGTTACAACGATAACAATTCAAGTGGAAGTACTACACTACATCTTTTGTGATATTGTCAACATAACTGTCTCCCTTATCTTACTAAGAGCACAAGTCAGTTAACGACAGATGGCGCGACTGACGCTTGTCCCTTGAATTTCCAATCACACCCATTATAACGCGCCCTATTGAAATTGAATTGGCAATTTGGCCACAACAGGCTGCATTAACATGGACAACAAATGTAAATGCACCCTCGCAATGGCCAAATTGACAATTCAATCTGGAATCACTACGACGCCATATCGGATATCGAACAACGAAATCAATTAACACCATCAATGTGGAGTGTTGTAAAGCTTCCGTTTACAATTTGGTTTGCAAACTGATTTTATTCAAAAATATTGCGGGTTGCACAATATAACCCAATGCATATATACGATATTGTATTTTATAAGCAATTAAAACGCTACAAGATCAAACTGGGTACAAACGTATGATCTACTTAAAATGTCAACAAATTTTGTAAGGAGAATTCATTGCGAATATTATGGTAACAAAAAATATGATATGCGAACGATTAACGTTATAGCAACTTTTATGTTCATGAGATTCGAAGACACTCGTACGCCTAGAAGTGACATCTAATGCATAACCGTACTTCAGTATTTAATCCAATGTGACAAAATATCAACCACTACTTTCTCAGTCGTGCCCACAACTTTGAAATCAAGTCCAAAGGAGATAAAGCGAATTTTCTGCATCTCTGTGCGTACTTCGTAATCGTATCTAAGGAAGAACGTAGATAATAGCAACAAATCTAGTCGTGATCTGTCTTCAATAATAACAAGTAAACTGTCAATATCGAAACGTTTTTCAAATTTTGGGTGAGAGGACATATTTGATTTAAAATACTTGATTTAAAAGACAAAGAACCTAAAAGGTACGTAAATGATTACGCATGCATCTTATTATGCCAAGTATAAGTTGGATAAATTAAATAGGATACTACATTAAAATACTGGAAAGAATACAGATGATACTTTTAAGTGAAATAAATACGTCCATTTCACTTTCAAATATCATTACATTCTCGTTACATTATTATCGTGCTCATATGATACCACGGGACAATTGACTCTACTTTATCTATCGCTAACCTAGGGGAAACCTATATTTGTTTTATAATAACATCCCCCATAGATCTAAAATTATTAATTTAGAGAATAATATATTCTTCTTAAACACCCACCCTTACTTATACAAACACTGAGTAAGCCTTTGATCCTCAAGTCTAAGTTAACAAAGTCGAGGGCGCAGTAAGTCAAAACATAAGCTATTTTAATCACCCCGCCATTATCAACAAATGGCTATAGGCCACGTATAGCGTTGATTAAGGTATATTGTCGGATACAATATCCGCCGCAAACCACAACTGCCAGCGAATATAATTCCGAACATGTTAAACCTATCAAATAACAGTACCTGTATTCATAATGGACTCGAAACACCCACGGGACTCGGATATATTACCATCCAATTAACCTCAGTTACTCGTAACGGCTTTTTCCTTTATATTTTCAAAGAAAACTCCAAGTCGATTCGAAGAAGAATGGTGAAATATATTTTCTCAGTAAACCAAGCTCGCTGGGGATCTTATTAGCATGCGATCGAATGAAACCTGCAGAACACGGGTTAAGAAAGGAGATAAAACAAGAATTCTTAGCTTGTTAAATGCAAATTCTTTGAAGGAATGACCTGAAAGAACGATATTACTCGTGAATAGCATCACGCTATATAATTTCATATAATTGATCTGGTTATTCTTCCATCAGTTTTTAGAAATATTTGCCTTCGTCAACCGCAGAAGATGAATAATGCCGTTATTGCTTTCTTTTGGTTTACTTCTTCAATAGAAATAGTGTGGTATTATTCTATGTACGTCACCACTAGAACACCAGAGGATACTCTGCCTTCAATAATCAATCTATTTTTTTTTGCTATGATGTACAAATAGGGAAATGAGTGCTGTGCCGCAATGTTCAGAACATAACAAGTCATTAGATAATTAATAAATGTATCATATACATATTGCGATCTTGAATCAATCAATGTAGAATCTAAATCAATCAGCGTGTAGTGTAGTCTTCGAATTCCGCATACCGCATGATAAAATTATTTCTATTTAAATGAGTAAAATTATTTTAACAACGAAAGACAGCCGACATTTAATTAGGCAGATTGTCTTGCAATTGCTTCCTGTGCCAATATAAAAGTACTGGTTGTACGATTCGGTTTAAAAGAACAATTCACTTATCTAGGTCAAAGCGCAAAATGTAAGTTTATCCCAGGTACAGTAACTTAATTTGCAGGTTCAACGTCCGGAACGAATCGTAATGTTTGTTCGTACACAAAATAACTTTATTTTAAGAAATTTGGGATATTAAAATAATACTTCTCAAAGCACTAACCAACATTTCCAAACATAAAACGTACACCTATAAAGTTGACTTTCAAAGTCCCCTAATTATTTATTAAATTAATTACTTTGGGAGACATTAGGAACTTATCGAAATCGAATCTTAGAAAATCTTTGAAGTTGGAATTTGTAATCCATTGCTACATAGGGATATACATATGTAAACGTTACATTTTCATTTCTTAGACTTATACCATTTTAAATGTACTGTTGTGCTTATACTACTTATATATATTTATCTTGACCATCAGTGTATTAATTGAAAATTTATTTATTTACTTACAAATTTTATTCAATATATCGACGTCTTTACATTACTTCTACGGAACCGAGTTAAGAACAAATTATTTTAAAAACACTACAATACCTTGTTCAATAAGTACCTACTGGTACTGAAGCTTTTTGTGTAAAGTGAAAATTTTAAACTGAAACTAAAATTCTATCAAACACAATAATATTATTTTACAATTAAAGCCGGCCTTCGCGATTTAAACATCAAAACAAAAACAGGGCGTTTTGTTTTGTGATTATGACTACAAATTCCAAATTCTGAAAGTATTGATTAAAAGATTATAGGCAAGCCGTCGACGCTTCCGGAACAGGTGTATTAACGGGAGTCAGGTACGAAGCCGGGAAGGTTTGTTTTGTTATCTAACCGACGCTTTCGGCGGGCTCTCGTTAATGACGCGGAAAATTCCGCGAAATTCCCAACGTTGTTCCCAAACTCGGGATTATGCAGCCGAGATTATTACGAGTAAAAACTCAATATCGTGAAGCCGCTGTATTACATTGACCGTAATAAATGTAAATGAAGTATGAAAGAAGTTAATAAACAAACGTGGTGTGAAATTTAATAGCACTGTGTAGGAGTGAAGCGTATATTACAATACCTACGTCGTCAAGAATTTGCAAACTTCAATTTTTCCATATGGTAATTGGAATTTAATTAGATATTCCTCAATGATATTTAATTTAATCTTCAATATACGACTAAACCTGTGATCAAGAAATATGAAATATCGGTATCATTTTTATAATGAAACAGTAACCCAAAATTATCGCGTACCTACTCTATATGCTAGAATCAAAGCATTCAATTATATTATAGCAACTCCTCGCAGTTAAATAATATAATTAACTAATGCACAACCAAAAAACGCAAAATCCCAAATGTCCGCATCGAAATGAATAATCTTAATCATCATTCATTGATGCAGACAATATAACAATGAAAAAATCTAATCTGATCTTGAATATTCCGATCTCATTATCATTGAAAGGCGCAGACAGAAAAAAATCGCCGCAGTTGAAATTTCATGTAAATTGGGTGAAGTATGAATCCCGTTTCTGAGTTCCGAGTCGGTTCCGAGGAAGACTTCTATTGTTATTGCGGGACTGCGATGGGTCAGAGAAAAGTTAATTTTGTTGCAGCCGTTGCTCGCTCCTTTTCAGTTTATTCGTTCTACAATCGTATTATTACATATATATTTATTTCTTCTGTCTTTTCCTTTGTTTTTACATTACATAGCATTATGTTGGATCGAATGTGTGACCTGCTATTTATATATTTATTGAGTACATCAACTAATTGCGAGAAAGATTAATGAATTGCGGGAACTGCGATGACACATAGTTAATTTTGATGCACCAGTTGCTAGCTAATTTACTAGTTTATTCTAATTGTGTAGTATAAAAACAATAAGTGAATATATAAAATTTTATTGCAAATTTATCTTAATTACAATCATCGTCAATTAATTCTACCGCTGCGCAGGGTCTGCGCGCATAAAATAATAGTCAACTAATCTGGCTAAGGTCAGATACCAATCTTCCTACACCCTTGAGAACCTTTTCTAACAACTCTAAGACGTGTTGGTTTCCCAAGGATGATCTTAAACACCATTTCAGCAAGGGATAATTAATTGTCAATACGCGTATAATTTTGAAAAATACAAGGTGCAGAATCCAAACCTCAAATCTTCGATTAAGAGGACTATTGACATATTAGGCTATTGCTGCATTCATTACAATTTGTTCAACATATTGCATCTAAATTGTATCTTACTATTATTGAATTGCAACTCTCTATATCATTTCGTCTTTAAATTCTAAGCTAGTTGCGACGAAGACTATTATTGCGGAGACTGCAATCGGTCAGAGAAAAGTTAATTTTGTTGCCCCCGTCGCTCGTTCCCTTTGCTAGTTCATTCGTGCTATTCACAAAGATCCTGTTTGCCTCTTTGTTTTTAGAACATGAAACAGTTTATTGTACTTTATTCGTAGACAGCTCTCTAGTAACATAAAATAAAAATAGTATTTACTTTGTAGTTGACGTAGCTTACGGTAGCATTTCGAAACATAACGAACGAAAAACATTTTTTTTATTTTTAATGTACGTGACATTGAAAAATTTGGAATAAAAATTATAATGTACAATGAATTTCAAACAATTAAAGACCCTACAGCGTACACTAAATGCTAGTTATATAAACTAAATTTAAAATTAAATAAAATCAATGTAAGGTAAATAAGCTATATAATGTGTACCTACTAACAAGACTCCAAATGACGGTAAGATACACGAATGTCTCTATAAACTTTTTTAAATTAAAAACATTACAAATATACCAATCACAACCATAGATCCAATAAATCAGACATTGAGTTCATGTGCGCTAAGTTTGCAAATAATTGTGTTAGCGTGCATTTTTTCCTCTTTCTAAATTTGTACGCCATCGCGAATTCGGCCAGCTGCGTACAATTTTACAGCACGGCAACCCTCCGGACAACGTGACCGGAGTGCCAATGCCCTTGTTACTGGCACGCCCAATGTTACCATAACTATCTACACTTGTACCCTAAGAGTTACACTGTTTGCGCGTATATCTCCTAAAAAGACCTTCACAGATAGATTCATTCTGAGGCAAATTTGTCAAGTCAAGAATCTTTGTGTGCTTTTAATTTTCGATTGTATTCGATCGATCGAACGTATCGTTATTCGTATAATCGATTGTAATATACTATAATAAACTAACTAACCGTTTGTAAATCTTTTAATAGAACCGTATAACAAAGGAACTTTAGTAAAGCCGTAAGAGATGTTAACAAAATAGATTCAGAATATTTTATAGGTAGCTTTGTTAAAAGTAACATTTACCAATGTGCCAAAAATAACCGTACAGTAATGTATGCAATAATTACTAAACATTTTCGCTTCCATTCCCACGCTCATGACCAATATTTATAATTATCTGCAGCACATATTTGACATCCAGTTAACGGTGCATTAATTTGTGCAATATACATATACATAGGTATTACTGAAAATGTTATAAAAACAAACACGATAAATTAGCAACTGTTTTTGTGTACTCACTATATTTAACTTCGAGATA
>DWNY01002878.1:0-10524 GCA_018250635.1 Telegonus apastus | reverse complement strand
ATCAGAATGCTTTAGGGTTTCACTCCGGCGGCATTGCTGCCACTAGACAGTAGTAAACAGTAGTCTGTTTATTAATGTGTGATTGTTTGTAATTCAGTGTTGTAGTTCAGTAATTGAAGTGTTGGGTACTGTTGTATGTTGTATTCCGATCTAAAGGGTATCGCAAGGGAGACATACTTATTAGAACCCTTACAACTTATCCTCAGTGGTAACGCATCTAAGGTTACCCTCAAGTAGGACTATTATTATTACCAGGGTTTTCTACAGACAAGCCTTTTTTATTTTACCGATAATTTACACTAAGGTTTAGGCTTAAGTTTCGTTTTTATATCATTTGTGTTGTCTTGAAAAATATTTTTTGTTTTAAAAATTTCATTCAGCAACCTTTTTCATATATTAAAATTAGC
Organism: Telegonus apastus; assembly: GCA_018250635.1. Classification (NCBI taxonomy): domain Eukaryota; kingdom Metazoa; phylum Arthropoda; class Insecta; order Lepidoptera; family Hesperiidae; genus Telegonus; species Telegonus apastus. The sequence goes on along the minus strand of DWNY01002878.1, from coordinate 10,117 downwards.
AATACATATATAGTTTGTTTGAAGGTTATTAATACATACATTAACAGGTTAAATTAGGCTACTAAATATAAGAATACCATATTGACTATATGTTTAATTTGTCATGCCATTTCTAACTCTGTAGGCAGCCATAAAATTTCAACTTAAAGCATCTTTGAAATATAAAATGTTACGTAAAAAATACCGCAGTTAATTTTCTGACTTCGTTACTAACATTACCTACTACATAATGAGGAAGTAATTAAAACGAAGTTAGCTTCAGGAAGTTGACTTTACCTTTGAAATTACCTTTTTGTAAAACATAAGCTTCTTTATCTTATTATGTTGAACGAGGGATTAAAAATTGTCATTAAGACAATTAAGTTTCCTTAAAGATCGCTTTTTGTAATAAGTAATAAAGATTTAATAAAAAAAATCTCTATTTTTATTGATAAATTATTTTAAGGTATTTTAAACTTAATTGCGATAACCCTCAAAATTGATTTTAAAAATATGTATATGTATGGCATAATTATGAAAATGGATAAACTAACTTAGACAGATTTTTCAGAGAAAGACAGGAGATATCACAGAGAGTAAAATGGGGTGCAGTTTTAAATTTCCTGTATAAAAATAAATTCCACAGACAGGAAATCTAAGTTTATGTCTGTATGTATGTATGTATGTATATTTAAATAATAACTGATCCTAGAGGTATCTCCCACGTTAAAGAATTAAAGAGGCATACATTGATGTGATTGATTGATTGAGCCCGTGGAGCGCGCGCTACTGCTTTTTTTTCAAAAATTAAAGTAGCCTAAGTTACACCTGAGACCTGTAGCTATCTTCCAGTGAAAGTCCCGTCATAATCGCTCCAGCCGTTTAAAGATTACCTCAGCCAAACAGACAGATAGACAAAAAAAATATAATTGTATTTTTGTTACAGGTACCGTGTATACTGCATATGCATTTAGTAAAAAGTTGGTATTTTGACATTACAAACAGACTTCAATTTTATTTATTTGTATAGATATTCACTTGTGACCGTTTATAAAACGTAAAAACCATAAAAATGCACCACGTAACGTTATGGCATTTGATATATTGTAATATAACGTCAGGCGCGAAGTAACATCCATACATTACATTATATTATCTGACATTACAAAATCAAAATCACATCTTCAAAAATCCAGTTAATTTATAAAAAATCCAGAAATGTTAAACTTTCAGCGCACGTAACAGTATAATGAAAACTGCTTTAGACTCGTGAAAGTAATTAAGGCCTCATAAAATATGCAACGGAAACACTGTTGCAGGAAAGTTAAATTAGCTCAAGTGATTCTTGAATGATTACGCCTTTCAAATAACTTTTTATGTCCTAAGTGTATCTTTTAATTAAGCCGTTAATTGGAAAAGTGCTTCGTTATAAAAGCCTCATGCTTAACGTTTCAAATTGGTAAATCAAATGCTTTTGAATTTTGAAGAAATTTTAATTGAAACGTGGAATTTGGGAGTTCGTGATGACTGTAGATGTGGGAAATCACAGATGCTTTTGAATTTTGGGGAGATTAAAAATTGAAACTCAGGCATTCGTGACTATTGAACATATAAGAAATGTTTAACATGTAGGAATCTTTCGAATTTGGCGAGTACTTTAGAATACGGACGGGGAAAACAAATATCCTTCTTAATTAAATACTTATAATAAATATACAGATTTTACGAATGCGCATTAACTTAATAAAATTGAATACCAACTAAATACAAGTTTAATTGTACGAGAGCGGCAATTCTAGGGGCTATCACTAGAATACACCGGGCTCGTCGAATTCTTCAAGATCTTAAACAACAATAGGAATTAATGACTTAGATGAGTGCTTCTCTATTGAATTGTTCTCTCCTTATGTCAGGCTTTATGTAGCTTGGATGTACCTAAAATGTGATACCATACGTCTATCTAGTATTTATGTAGAATCTAGTATCTAAGAACCAAATTACTTAATTTAATTAATACTACATGTTTATTATTCAGTAGAATTCTGATTATACGAACTCGCGTGACGATTGTCTTTGCTACAATTTTGCGTTGGAAATCTAAAATATCAAAGTGTAAAAGATTTCAGTCATTATAGTTGTAGCACGCATTTTTTATATCTTTTTGTCTAAATCACGTATATAAAACTCAGTACATCATAAGAATTAAATTTCAAAATGTATTGTTTCATTTTACTTTGAAACCGATGATTCGGATTTTCGTGTATCCGAAATATGGCTTTAACTAATTCGGTTAATTGGGATAATACTGTATTATGATTAGTATTCAATATTCGTAGACATGACAGAGTAGATCTATCGTAGCATTCGTAGCACGTATTCAGCGTATGATTAGACAATTACAGTGCGTAGCATCGTAGCACTGTAGCACCGTAGCATATGTAGGCTTGTAGTTGTATCTATGATGATCGTACGTTGTAACATGGTTTTTCGCATAACTACCGCCACTAAAAAGGCGGTAGAACCCTTTGTAGTTTGACTCCGGCGGCTCCACCACCGCACTTATTTCTGCCTTATAACAGCAGTGTTTAGCTCTGCTGTGTTCTGGTTTGAAGGGTATGGTAAGGGAAACATACTTAATCGAGGCGTTCCAACTTAGTCCTCAAGGATAGTAACGCATCTGTAGCCGACCTCGGGTAGGACTGTGATCTTATCTGGGGTTGATTGCAGATGTACATAGGTGGCAGTGGCCACTTACCATCAGGTGAGCTGCATGCTCATTTGCTACTTCCAATAACTTATAAAAAATCTCAAATTCTTCTTCTGTATATTTAATTTATAAGCAGATCACATAAGAAGAAGATATCGCATGATCTCATGTAAGGTTTGTGTTGATAATAAACTTAAGCAACGTTGGGCAAGTACGAGTGTTAGATTGGTGAGCGCTAGTGTCTAAATTTCATATGCTCTCATACTTGGGATGGACGTTAAGCCATGGAGCCTGGTTATAATCGGATAACAGTATTTAAGTTTTATTCATTGCAAAGATGAGTCATTCATTGCAGTTAAATAATATAAAAATAATTTTAACTAAAAGCGATTCATTAATTAAATGTCATCAATAATAATATTTCACTTCAAAACTTTAAAATTCCGGTAATAACTATTCAGATTCCTTCACTTGAAGAAATTAATCAGCCTTCCAAACTCAAGCTAGCTTTAATATCGGCACGTAAATTCATAAAATCGATCGGAGTGCCTCAGGGTATCCTTTAGGGCCGGCATTATTACTTCTCATTGATATTCTGCAAGGGACGATGAGAGCCGTAACTAAAGGGCCAGCGATGGATAATGTATGAATTTTGATAGATTGCGAAGATCTCAGGATGCATGTTCTGATAAATTGAAAGTTAATGATTAATGGTGATCTAACTATTTCTACTTTCGTGAGAAGATTTGAATTTGCTTACGTACTATTTTTAGAATTCCTATCAAATTAGAAATGTGGAAAGATTTTGTTGTATTCATGTAGGATTTTTTTTGTAAGTCGGTCAAGAAGGCTTTGAAATTTGGGCTTTTATTCGTAAAATCAATATATATTTACCAATAGATATTTTTTTAATAAACTAAGCTTATCCTTTTTCAGCATCTGTAATATTTTATTGTATTTTTAGCGAACATATTTGTATTGCACGGCTAGGCATCTTAATGGGAAGGTCCTAGACCTACATTGGTCAGACGTATGGAAAAGTAGATATAAAATATTAAAAAACCTATAGAATTATCAAACTCATAGATTTTCTCGGTTTTATTCACCTTTCATTATTATATTCGAAAATTAAAATTAAATAGATATGAAAATATCCAATAATACTCACAAAAGTCTTATTAAAATCATGAAATTAAATTTGAAAGGTACCTGTCGCCGTGAGAGCGACGTCGGCTGATGTGCGATTCTTACCCACTAAAACGCCACCGGGGAATGTCCTCACTGCGAAGAGTATATCGGAATCTTATAAAGAACTCAACCGGAATCCTCAGAGTGCGTTGACTTGCCGGGCTCCACCCAGTTGAGCGCTAGGCTCACCACACTGTCTAGTGTCTCCAATGGTATGAGACCACGCATACCGCCGTCCTTTCCGAGATTAAACCCCTAACATTTATTCTGGATTTTGTTGTTCGTTTTATCTTGTCACCTAAAATAGGCGAGCTTTATGGACGAAAAACACATTTAGTGAACACTGAATTCATCAATGGTATTCTAAAGTAATAAAACGTAAAAGCTCTGTCCATATTCGAACTTGATGTAACATGTTCGTGGGCGGTTGTTGACATAGAACATGTTTGCATCGAATAGAAAATTCCACCTACTGTGAGGAATATTGCAATCTGTATCCATTTTCAAGTATCAAAAGATATTATTATGTATTCAGATGCTATTTGAATCAGTTCGTTTCGATTTGATGTTGATATTGTTGATTGGTATTTCCTCAAAGTGTAATATTGAATATTTCCTATTCCAGAAATGTAAATTCAAACTGAGAAACGGATGGAAAAACTATAAAGTTGTTTTTACGTTTGAATGGATAAATTGAATGATTTTTTCTCAAATGAAGCAGCAAACGAATCAGCAGTCCATCTGAATGTAAGTGGCCACTATCACCTGGACATTTCTAATCAACCCCAAATAAGAAAAGGGGTCATATAAGTATGTTATTATAATTGAGGGCTAAGTTGGAACGCCTCGAATAAGTATATTTCCTTACCATATCTTTGAGAACACAGTAGAACTTAACATTTTTTTAATATGGAAGTAACAAATGAGCTTGTAGTCCATTTGATTGTAAGTGGTCACTGCCGCCCATGGACACCTGTGATCAAACCTAGATAAGTTTAGGAGTCCTCCCTGATGTTGGCATAGATGCGTTGCTACCCCTGGGGCCTGAAACTGAACGCCTCGAATATGTATGTCTTCACCACACCCTTGAAACCAAAACACTGCAGCGCTGAACACTGCTGTTATTAGTCTAAAATAGGCAGTAGTTTCGTCGGAATCGAGCCACAAAGGATTCTACCACCCAAAATTAACCACCTAATGGTGCTAAAAATAATCATTCTAACATCCTAAAAACAAATGAAGTTTACACTATTTCAAATTACAATTGACCTTATTCGAAATGAATGAATGTATGAAATTGTCGTTCATTGATCCAGCCCTAGTTAAGCGCGGTCTAAATTTAGATACAAAGGTACCAAATGCGTGGGAGGTAGGTTTTGTTACAGTAATATTAGAAAGCTCACTAAAAGGTAACTTTTGTTCACTAAATATTAGTTTAATGTTAACAATTTTCGATGGTAGGACATTTTCTGGTGACACCATCGTCACACGATTTCTGTTTAATGGCGATAAACGCTGCTATGTTCTGTTTGAAGGATAATCCCTAGCGTTCCAATTTACCTACTTCTCAGAGGCATCGCATCTGTGACTAACCTCAGGTAATTACTTAGATAACTGCCAATAAGTTTTTTTTCTTATAGAGTTGTATCTTTTATTATACTAATGTTTTATCCTCTTGTGTATTCTGTGACATGCAAGATAATAAGCGAAATTACAAACAATTATCTAAGAGAAATTAGCCGTAGTGTCCGTATCTTTTCCCGGTACTACAATGCTATAATCAACTCGATGGGTTAAAGATCTATTAGGCAATTAACTACCTAATGGTAAGTGGAAACTGCCGCCCATGGACATCTGTAATCAACCCCACAGTCCCACCTGAGGTCGGCCACAGATCCGTTGCTACTGAAAACTAAGTTGGAATAAGTATGTCTCCCTTACCACACCCGTAAGACCAGAGCATAGCAGCGCTTAACACTGCTGTCATAAGGCAGAAATAGGTGTGGTGGTGTTGAAACGAACCACAAGGGTTCTACCACGATTGAAATGCATAATTTCATGTATAAATTTCATCGCAATCAGATGAATGTTTTACGAACAGGACAAACAAACTGTTCTATACATAGATTTGCAATCGCGTGTGGGATGCCCCAGCTTTTGAATTCAACGAAGCTTATTAATGGAACTAGCCACTAAATTGGTAAAATAAAGCAAATATATTTTAAACAAGCTGATCCCCGCGGTTTTACCCGCGTTAATGAAGTAATAAAAAGGCAAACACATTTAAGCATAAGTAGTACACGGTTCTAATGTCTGCTAACTCTAATGCACCTAATACCAACTGACGTTATCGCCTGCGACGGCCGCATGCGCGTGGAGCGCGCGCTAGTGCTTTTTTCAAAAATTAAAAAAAATCAAAAATTTAGCCTAAGTTACGCCTTAGACCTTCAGCTATCTTCTAGTGAAAGTTCTGTCTAAATCGGTTCAGTCGTTTAGAAGATTACCTCAGCCAAATAGACAGACAGACAAAAAAGTTATAATGGTGTTTTTGTTATTAGTATCGTGCATACTTTCATATGCATTAAGTAAAAAGTTGTTATTTTGACATTACAAACAGACATTCCAATTTTATTTATTTGTATAGATTGACTCGGACGTGAATTTCCAGGTTTAGAATCATACTAATAAAGTGGCTTTTGCGATTAGGATGTGTCGTAATGATGGATAGGAACTGTATTTTTCAAAGTTGGTAAAACCCTTTGCGATTTGAGTCCTGTGGCTACATTACCACACCTGTTTCTCTAATAACAGTAGTATGAAGCGGTGTTTTGCTTTGATGAAGTGTTACCATCACATCACGGTGATTCATATGTGTACAGTTTATAAAATTCACAGGTTATGGATCATTTACGTCACCTATTAAATACTTCTTCTATTATTACTTTTTGGAATAGCTTTGAATTGTGAATTGTTCTTTTTTTTTTTTTTTTTAATTGTCATCAAATAGATCCTTGAAAAGTCTTGGTAATGGAAGCATGTAAAACTAGTGCATAAAGATTTATTAATGTATAATTGGAGGATAATGCTGAATAAACCAATTATATGTAAATCTGTCTGAGTGTTGTTTTAGAAGGGTTTTGATTTGGTGTGGCTGAAATACTTGTCCGAGGCATTTCAACTTAGAACTCAGATATAACAATGTACCTTATTTTAAAAACGTGTTATTCTATTTCATCTAAGGCTCAATTGATTACAACTGGTACGAATTGCTGAACACACTACAAAGTTTTGTAGGGTTAGTGAAGTTGCTAAATCTTCTAATCTTCCTGAGTTTGGATAGGATTTGCAAATATTTTAATAATAAACTTACTGCTTATTCAGTCTTTATTTGAGGAATCTTACGAAAAGTACCGAAACAAAAGAAGTAGGTACTTCCACAATTCATTAATAAATTATTAATTTCATCCCATCCTATTAAAAATATCACTGAAAAGCGGTTAATTTTATGCTTCAACATTTCGAAAAAAAAAACAGTTTAGGAATTATTAAAGTTCAACCAGGCAGTGATAGTCTGGTGGTCGATCTGGCACCTCTGATTTTTATAAAATTCTTTGCATATCAGAATAAAATATAATTTAATATTACGGTGAAAGAAAACATCGTGAGGAAACCTACACGCCTTTCATAAAAAAGGCTTTCCAAGGTATGTAGTCTATCAATTGGCACTTGGCCAGCGCGGTGATCTGTGGCCTAAACCTTTCACTTTGAGGAGACCCAAGCCCAGAAATGGGTCAGTAATGGGTTTGGGAAACTTTTACCTAATGCGACGTGGCGGAGTGGTCACCATACCGGTCTGACATACAGTGGGTTCCGTTTTTGATCCCCGACAGATATCTGTATTACGAACATAGTTTTTTGTTCTGGGTCTGGGCGTTTGTGTATTCGTCTTTGTATGTTTACATGGTATCCACGACACAGGAGAAAATTCTAGTGTACTGCTATGTATGTAGGAAGCGTGAGTTAGTTAATATACATGTAGCACATTATCGCTGATACTGCGACAAGTGCCTGAAGCAAGTGTAGGCGTCGAAACTCCATTGCAATTCCACGTGTAATCAGAAAGGGAAGTTATTCCTAAACGGAATGCGAGTAGTCTATGAAGCTTTCAAAAGTTTTGAGTACTAGCGTTGGTTAGTTGGTCGTGTATGAATTTATTTTTACTCGTTGAATTGCCATTTACGTTTAACCCTGTGGGCATAAAGATTTTAATTTTGGCAACAAATTTAAATCTAGTTATTCTTAATATAGTACGCTTAAATTTATGTGTGAACGTTTTACGTTTTTGGGCACGCGTGTGCGTTGTGTGTATATGTGTGTCTGTTAACGTAAGTGTATGTGTGCGTGCTTATGGATGTGTGTGTATGTTTGTGCGAGCGTGTGTGACACTCATCTGGCACGTATATGTCGGCAATAGCCTAATTCCGACCGTTTTCAGTCATGCAACGTGTCAGAACGAATGTGGCCTTCCGCCTTTGAGAATAAGTTTATTAATTTATTGTTTTCGTAAAGAAATGTAATATTAACTGTTACTTTTCGGAAATTAGAACTAATTACCATTTACGTTAAGTGAAAGCTTTAATTAAATGGCGGTGAAAGAGAATCTCACTATTCATATCAAGGGCCGGCCCTAGGCGTTGATTATAATGATGGTCATTATATTATGGATCTGTCGAGACTTCATACGCGTGACCTAAAATAGAAAATTGTACAGAAATACAACTACTATTTAGCCCATTATAGAAATATCAGAATTTTTTTTAGTAAATTTCTGCATCATTAAATGAACCTATAGCCCAGACATGGTACTAGCTCTAATAGTTCGGACTCGGCGATCATTAGTCAAAAGTATGCTTGTCAAGACTAAGATGGAGTACGCCTCAAGCCAGTTGTGGGAAGAAATCCGTGCCCAGCAGTGGGACAAAAAAGGTATTTTTATTTTTGTTTTATATTTCATCTTGCCAATATTATAAAGCTGAAAGTTTCGGATGGTTGGATGTTTGTTACTCTATAACTTCAGAATGGCTGAACAGATCTGGATGAAATTTTCTACACAAATATGTAGTATATAGTGTGGAAATTCATTACCGGTTTTATACCGGAAAAATGTACGGTTCACAGTAACCGTACATTTTTTTTTAGATCTTTGTTTTTATAGTGTCGAATCCTTGACATGACTTTTTGCATAAGGGGTGGGTGAAGGGTCGTATAACGACATAGGCTACTACTTATCCCGGAAAATTGTAGGTACTGTTCACGTGGGATAGATTCTTATTATAATTATAGGATACCATTATCTTTTTATCTATATCTTTTGATCTTTTTATCTATTTCCTTTTTATCTTTTGTGATAGGTTTTTTAATGTTATTTCATTTTTAATCGTATAAAATTTCAGTTATATTATTTATGTCATGTTATAATTTTTTGTAGTTGCGATTAAACAGTGGGCATGTCTAGTAATTCTATAAGTACCTATAGATTATGCGTAATAATTAATAATTATTTCTTTTTATGCTTAACCATTTACGTAAGAATAGAAATGAATAGGATTTAAAAATAAATAAATATTCCATTAAATCAGAATCACAGCTTAAGCCCACTTGTAGAACGTGGGATGCCTGCTCTATAACCTTCTGAAGGTGCGGTGTAGGTAGTACTTGTGATAAATTTATTTCTGAAGTTTTCTCTATTAACATTTTATTTTTTAATTGTTCGATACACGTTTAGAGGTTACGTTTTACAAGGGTTATTTCAATGTAGTGAATTAATTGTAGAAGTAGTGTATATAGTCGTAGTCAGCTCTGTCTCACAGGTTGGCATGGGTCTAGGGGGATGAATAAAGTACAATTCACTGACGGATCCAGAGTGTCGGTCGAATTGCAAACTGCAAAAAATTAATTGCAAAATTGCAAAAAAATGTTCAATTCCAAAAATGCAACTCACCTAACATTCCACTAAAATTTTAATGTTGCTTGAAAGAATTTGATGGATGAAAAAAGTTTTTTTGAGGGATGAACTATTTGGAATTCTAACATTCTACTTCCCCTATAAATTCACACGCGTTAGCACGGCTATGTGAACTTGGCACCCGACTTTGGAAATTTGAATTTTTTTTTTATGATTCTTATAGATAATCGTTTGTAGTTGTTTGTAGTAACATTTTTTTCGTTTGTAGTAGCTCCAAA
>DWNY01002877.1:0-10526 GCA_018250635.1 Telegonus apastus | reverse complement strand
AGCGGCGCCGGCAGCGAGAACGACCCCAGCATCTGCGCACGCGCATCCAGGTGATAGAACCGATCGTGGTTCCACTCTTCTTTTTATAATATTTTTTTTATTACAATCGAAACAGGTAATCAACCCCGGATGAGTTTAGAAGCCTTGCCTGAGGTCGGCCGTAAATGCTTTGGCAAATATAAATATGTAAATATAATGTCGACGTGTTCCAGCTTAGTCCTCAGCGGTGGTTTAAAGGTGGTAGAACATTTTGTGGTCTTACTGGACCAATGCATCTGTCGCCGACCTCAGGTAGGATTGTGTACTTATCTGGAGTTGATTACAGGTGTCCTTGGACGGCAATGGCCACTTACCATCAGGTGGACTGCATGCTAGTTTGCTACTTCCATAACATAAAAAGTACGTCTCCAATATCATCCCTTCAGACCAGAATATAGCAGCGTTGAACAGCTATTGTTATAAGGCACAAATAGGTGTGGCTCGCTTATAGTAAGCAATGGTTTATACTAAATATACTAACTTCATATAGGCGGATTTTATTGCGATGCGATCTATCCTAATGTATAAGGCTTAGAAAGCTTTTGTTTACTGTTGAAGTGACATCACATCGCCATCAAAATTACTTACTAATACTTCCTCTTACATTTTTTTGTTAATTGATATGCAATACCCTATTAGTGGTTAGCTTACAATTCCATTCCTATATATAGAATACCTTAGCACTCTGTAAAACCACTCTGTAACTATTAAACTTTTAGAAGTTAATCTATAAACTGATATAATAAATACACATATCAAATATTGTATAACTCGTAAGCAAAAAACCGTTTAAATTATTACTTACCTGTAAGAGGCATAATCCCGGGAACTCCTTGGCAAATTCGTCCACAATGGGAGAGTTGATGTGAATGTTGGCCCCGGGCGCTACAACGTACACATTGCCTTCGCAAAGTGGGTAGATCACTGTCGCCTTCGCCCAGTACACCAAGTGTCCCGTTAGTTGGAAAGCCTGGAAATAAAATAAATTTACCTTTTTTTTTTTATCTTTTATCTCATAGCTTTTCCATGATTTTTCTGCATCCCCGCGGTTTCACCCGCGTTAAAGAAGGAAAAAAGCATATATTAATATGTGCCTAATTTTCAAAAATTAAAGTAGCCAAAGTTACGCATTAGACCTTTAGTTATATTTCAGTGAAAATTCGTCGAAATCGGTCCAGCCGTTTAGAAGATTACCTCAGCCAAACAGACAGACAAAAAAATTTATAATTATATTTTTGCTATATGTTCCATGTATACTTTCATATGCATGTAGTAAAAAGTTATTATTTTGACATTACAAATGGACACTTCAATTTAATTAATTTGTATAGACAAAATTAAAATTTTATAAGGGTTTTTCAAAAAGATAATAGACTTACTTAGCATTTACTTATATTAGGTCTCTATGAATGCCTTTGGACACTTGAATAATAAGAATCAGTTTACTTTCTAAATACAGTTACTATTCATTCACCTATGGCTGACTGATAGAAAAAGCCGTCAGGGTATATTAATAAGTAAATGTGTACTTAAAAACAGATAAGAAACGAGCATGAGACGCTAAATAATTTAACAAGATGTAAATATTTATATATACCTGTTTCAAAGTGATGTCGGCTTCAATGGCAAGAGTTTGTAGACTTTTCAGCGGACTGTAGAGTTTGATCAACCTTAAGAGTGCAGGACTACCGTCAAGTGGGATGGACGCTAAAAGTTCGTTAGGATCCACCTGTTAAAAAAAAGATTGGATTGTAGTATTGTTTGGATGGGGTGTAAGAAATTGTATGCCCCCACAGTACCTCTACAAATGACGGGTAAAATAACCATAGTCTATCCTCTTAATTTAAATTCTTAATAGAAAATACCTCAGACAGAAATACACTCTTTGCTTGTTTCTTTCATTTATTTTTTTAATCTGAACTTTATGAGGTATGTCTCTAGCTATACCTTTATGAGTTTGAAAAAGTTATGCTTACAGTTAATATAACTATCTTACAAAGAACTTACCATAAGCAATATCCCATGATATGGCCTTAGTTTTTCGACACATTTATCAATAGTTTCTGGCTCAATAATCAGCCCCCTATTGTGTATTTGATGAGCTTTGTGGGGGAGGCAGAATGACAGCAGAACCCATTTATTTATGCGGACTTGCACTATTCCTGTAAAAATGTTTATAAGGTCAAAAATTGTACAACTACAAATATTTGTTATGTATAAAAGATATAAAGTCACAATTCGTAATAGTTTCTTATACTTCATATAAGTAGATATAGATATACGTATTCCATTCTTTTACTGGTATAAATTTTGGAAAGTTGCAATCTTAGTTATCTTAGTATTTTGAAGTTTTGTGTATAATTTCAATGTAGTGATATGTCTATAACCTGTAGTAACCATTTAACATAATGGTTTATAAATTCCTATCACAAAAAAACTAATACCAAACAAACCTGTGCTACTGAGATCTTCAAAGACAGCTTTCATAGATCTCGCGAGAGAACTTCTCTGTAGAATAAGATGGAACGCTGATTTGGGACAAGTCTCTGCTCCATAATCGGAATTATAATTTGTTGAGACCATATGTCTTGGCGTGTCTTCCTCTTCATCATTCTCAGTGGAATTCATTTCATTATCTAGAGCTGATACTTCATCATGTGCTGCTAACTGGAAATTAATCAATTTTATTACATACGTATATGTACTTTTGTACATATCATTGTTTAAGCTGAAACACTGCTTAGCTTGAAACTCTCGACTATTTAGAAGACAAAAAAGTAAATGGTTCCATTTAATGTTTTGTAGCGAATTTATAAAGTTTAATGTGGATTAGTAGACCAGTTATAATGGTCGACATTTGACCATAATTAAAACCATATAAAAACTAAACTTATACATCCAAATAAAAAAAACATTATAGGAAAAGCTGCATTTAAAAGAAATAAAGCATTTATTGATTAATTGACAATTTACGCCTTTTATATTGTCAGTATTGTTGTCAGTGCTGTAAATAATGAGTATTTTATTTTGTGTAATTTGATATATTTGGCACACTTATAAGGCATAAATATTATCTATTAAAAATCTTCTCCGCATGATCTTTCTCATATGCTTACTCTCATTCCCCTCTGTGCCCGGAATATTTGAAAAATGGTACTGCAAATTTTCGCTTCACATATTAATATATAAATGAATATTTGATATAGCATCCATTTTAAAGTTTTTATTTAAAAAATCTATATTAAATCACCACAAATCACTAAATGCATTTGCAGTCTTGAAAAATTAATCAGTTTTGGGTTACGCAGTGTTAGAACCTAAACAACAAATTTGGAAATATATTGGTAAATTTTTGTATGCAATAAGCTCTTTAAGTATATTAGTAAAAAACTAATAGTTTAAATATAACAAAATTGATAAACAATGCAGTCTAATTACCATTATAATCATTTCTTCAGTCAAATATGAGCACCTTTTCTCTTCATGCCTCAATGCCTTGCCTAGTCTTTTGCTTAAATCATAGTAGCATTTCACTGTAAATATAAAAACAATGATGTTTTAAAATGATGTCCTAAACACTCAAAAGTCATAGTGCAATATGTACTTATTCACAAAATAATACATCCGAATGAACTTGCACTTGCACTCATTATGTTAAGTGATAGGTAAATCTATTTTAAACCACAAATTCTAAGTCAAGAATACTATTAACAATTCATTTTCAGTCAATGTTTTACAATGAGTAAAATAAATCTGATAACTCAAATGAAATATAGTTGTAAATCTGAAATTTACATTGATTATAATACAAGTATACTGCAAGTGTAAATAATCTACAAGTAAACATGTTTTGAACAAGACTTGATGTTATAATAACATTTTATACTTCATACCTACATTGGGGGTCATCCATAAATTACGTCACATTCAGGGGGAGGGAGGGGGTTGATGGAGTGTGACATTGTGTGACAAGGGGTAAGGAGGGGTCCTAAATTGCATGACATTTCATTTCAAAATATAAAACATTTAATGATTTAATATTTTTTATGTGCATCATTGCAAAATATCAGACATCACACTGGGGGGAAGGGGGTCTCACAAATGTGACCAGCTATGACAAGGATGGATAAAAAGTGTTAATTTATACCCCCTTACCAATTTAGACCTCTTACTAATGTTATCCATAAAAGTTGACTTCAAGCTAATAAAGAAAAACTGGAAAAATAATGAGTGGTATAAGTCAACACATACCTATTGAATGGCTAGCAGATGCCTGTAAAGCGAACACAATGTTGATCAGTATCATCGCAGCCGTATCATCTTTATTCGTCCTATATGGAAGGAGGGTGGGGTGGCCCACAAACCTCACATCGTTTACTTTCAGCTCAAACTTCCTGTTGCATAGCTCAGCTTTCACTGCAAATAGGGTTGACAGCATTTTATCTGTGAAACCACTTAGCTGCCCTGGAAATATGTCATGTCATCAATCAAATGGACTAATACATTATTCACTTATTGTACAGAGTAATAAGCATGAAATTCAATATATATATTTACTTAAATTATGTTAATATGTCTTATGCTTAAAAAAACATTACTACAAACATTTATATACGCTTTCAAGATAAATGTCATGTATATTTAATCATCTAACATTGAATAACCATGGTAATAAGTTCTGTTTATCACCACATGACAATGATAGAAAAATGAAAATGTAGGGATTTTTTCCTCCAATTAGTAAATCTCAGGTACAATAATTTGAAAACCCCTAATATATGAACCATGACATGTGTGGTGATATATTTTTTGTTCCAATAAAGTTTTTTAGCACCATACATTGTCATTTAAGTTCTTATGAATAATCTAGATTACATTAAGCATTATTTTATATAAATATGAATTTGAGTTAGTATATCATTGTAATACCAGTTTAACACAACATTACAATCAAATACTTAGGGTATTTATTGCTTAAAGAAAGAAAACGAAATACTGCTACACCATGTTATTTGAAGTACAAAGGGTGAAAATTATACCTTTACAAATGTTAGACGTCTGTGTCTGTGGGTTCTGTAAGAGATCTTCAGTTGAATTGATCGCGTATGGATTGTGACGACCAAATTTCTTCTGTTTATTCTCATCTTTATTTTCAGTAGTATAAGGATATCTGAATAGTAAACGGTCTCCTTTGCTATCAGATTTTACGAAGAATATGTTTAAAGGATTCACTTCCATTTTGTGCGCAAGATATAAATAAGTTACATGAATTATTAAAGAACGTAAATGATGATTGAAATGTTTTGAGACAAGAACAATGAACCTAATTTCACATTTTTTTCTTTTATATTCATCTTACGAAGCACCGTGCTTTACTATACAATTCTTTCACATAAAATACTGAACAGAAACAAGAAACACGAAAAGTTTACAAAAAGTAAAAGGACCAAATGCGAAAATCACACAACACAAAATACAAATGATGAAATGTCATGTCAAATGACTCAGAAGCAGTGTTGCCAACTCAACTGTATGAATTCTCGCTATATTTCAATATTGTGCAGTTTTATTCATAGGTTTTATTATATTGCGTCACGTAATGGTAGAAAAGTGAAACTCTAAACGATTAGGCTTTTGTAGCTATATTGCGGGTGAATATTTCAATTGCATTTATTGAAATCCAAAACTGTAAGGAAAAGAGAAAGATGCTGAAAATATTGTTTTTAAAATAATTATTTACTTAGCTGGGAATCGAATGAGTTCGTTTTGAAAAAAATCACCCTCAGTATTATTGCGTCATCTGATAGTGTTGCTTATAAGGATCAAAATCTGAATTCATTCATGTCAAACTAAAGCAGTGGGCTCATTTAAAAAAAATACATGTTTTCTATACTATATTTCTATCTTACTAAGCCTTTAAGTAACTAAAATGTATTTTTTAAAAAGAATAATCGGTTACTGTAATTAAATAAAAATATTTTGTTTTTAAAACTAAATTTTGTTCCTTGATAAACAATATAAATTATGGTACATATCATAACATGTTGAACACAATATATGATTTTTTTGATAATGATAAATAAATTACTGCATCACAAAGCGCTACAAAATCCATTAGATTTTTTTGGCGCTAAATGATATAAAAAATCGCTGCAAACGTTAAATTGTCGCTTAACTTAGCGACAAAGTCGCTAAATTAGCAACGCTGCTCACAAGTTGTCAAGTCCTGTCAAAGTCTGTTTCCAAGGTTTAGCTTTTGATCAGTGTTGCTATTATAGCTCCAGAAGTCGTCAAATGACTAAACTCGATATAAAAAGTCGCTAGAAGATCGCTAAATTGTATTTTCCATCAGCCAAACGAAGAATTGACGGCAAAAAAGCAGTTACTTAGGTTAATTGTGAATAAATTTTAAATAAAAGTTCTTTTCACCCCCTTTTTGCCAATAAATATATGAAATATTCGTTGCTAGAAAAGTCCTTATCAAATTTTTTTTTGGTTGCTACGAAAATGTCAAATGGTGTCAATTCTAGCGACAAAGTCGTTTAATTAACAACACCACTTTTGATCATTTTAACTTCTATATTAAAGATTTATTAATCATTTTTTTGGAAAAGTGGGCTAAAGATAGCCAGTGAGCAATTACATTTACATTTGATGTTTCTTCAAATGTTGTACCTATATTGTATTGATCTTGACGTACAAACGAAAAAAAACAAGTATCACATAGGATAATCATTTGTCAAGTTAATTGCAGTGTGACCAGATTTTGCAGAATTCTGCTAATTTAGCAGAATTAGGTCCTAAATTTAAGGTCGGGCAGAATGTTTCGCGGTATAAACAAAGTGGAAGATATTGGCAGAATTTAATAAAATCACCACAGAAAATTAGCAGGATTAGAAATCTAAGTAGCCTTGCACATAAATGCATATTTTGTTTTGGATACGTAGCGAAAGCGATCTTTTTTTCGTCGTCATTCTGTATCTACGAGCTGATGACCTTTCTTTTCGCCGTCAACGTCAATCCCTGGCTCACTTTTTTAGTAAAATCTGAATGTAGTTTTACGTTATACCTAGGGAATATTACAAATAGCAGAATTTCAAAGGCATGTTCGCAGAATCTTTAATTTAAATCTGGCCACACTGTAATTGTCAATTGTCATCATTTGCCAAATATAAAAAAGCCGTCAGATAGCTAAACGACGGTGTAAAATACTATAAAATACACTGCAAAAAAAGGGGCAGAATTATTTTGCAATAATGACGACGAAAAATGAGCTTAATCTTAAGGTGAACCCAGAAAAAGTTCCATTAGAAACTGATCAAGGAATACTTGTAAGCGAAGAACGAAAATGGGGCCTGCCTCTAAAAGAAGTTTATAAACATGGAATAGCTTTTTATAAAGGTACCAATTACGTTTATAATAAAATTATAATGGTTCTAATATGCTAAATAGGTATTTGCCACAGCGTTGAATAATTGCATTATTTATCCACTTTAGTTCGGAAATATAATAGTAATAAATTAATAAATATCTGATAAGAGTAATAATGAAATTCCGCTATTGTACGCTATCATAGATAAGTTGGCCTATTACAACAAATATATACTAAAAGAGAGTACAGTATAAATTATGACTATTCAGGTAAGTTAAGAGATGGCTACTTGATTACTACATTTCATTAATATTTTTTAGATAAGGATGGCAAAGCCGTGCATCTGAGTTACGAAGACAGGCTCAAATTGGTTGCGTATACGCAACAAACTATACACGGCCCATTTGATCCAAATTCTGCACCTCCCTTGGGAGTGTTGGATGTGATTGGTCGAGACAGACGTGCAGCATGGCACTCTCTTGGACAAATGTCACACGTGCAAGCCATGGCTGGATTTATACACACATTAGACAGGTAAGACAATTGTATAGTTTGAGTCAGAACTGACTGACTTCTGACTGAAAAGCCACTCAGCTTTTTTTTTAGTGTCTTTAGTAAGAAGTGTAGATAGTTCTTTGTTTAGTAGATTTTTAGCAGTGCAGTTTATGTAGTACATAATTAATGTGCTTGAGCTTATTCTATGATGATTTACTTCATAGTTATTTAAAGTGCTGATTGAGTCTAAATTTTGTGTAAATAGATGTTTGCTCATCGCTTGAGATGTAGGGGCAGGTAAGTCAGTGTAACTAAGGGTTTGGATTTGATTTCTGGGATTTGATTTCTGGATTTCTGTAACAAATAAAACTCTATTTTAAATCGAGAGTATCATGAGTATTGACATCATTTATATGAAAGAGTGTTACTGATATGTAGATTTTTATTTATAAAATTGACAAAGTAGCAAACAAGTTTCCAGTTCACCTGATGGATATTGGTCATTGGTGCCCATTGGACATATGTGACTCCACATATACTAAGTGTTCTATCTGAAGTCAATCACAGATGTGTCACTACTCGTGAGGACTAAGATGGTTCTTACAACAAAATCTGTGAACTGTTTCATAATAGGAATATGCATGACGATCCTACCTCCTTACTGGTTCCACTACCTACCAATTTAGCATAATTTTCAATTACAGATTGTGTCCTCTATTCAAACCATATTTGGAAGCTATCCAGAAAGACTTTGAAGACAAGAAGCAACAGGAGTAAGTTTTTTTGTCTATTCAATTGTCAATACTATACTTAAGTAGTTTTAGTAAAGGCAGAATGTATGAGCATAAATGTTGATTATTTGTTAGAGTAGCTGCATGGTCAATTATTTATTGTGTATGTAAAGTGTATGTATTTATGGACAGTGTTTAACAAAAATGATTTTTATTTTGTGTTATAATCCAATAATGTAACATAAACATTTTTCTCTTACCCAAAATTTATAATACTTACTGATATTGACACATTAATTAACCTGCTTTTATCTCTGCAAACATTATATATGCCTTGGCAGAAATAATCATATTTTTCCTTTCTGTACATATAATAACTGCTTTATGAGTGTTGTAACACTGAGCATAAAAAACATAAAAAGTTACAAATAAGTATTCATTTCTATTCCTACAATATAATACACATTTTAGTTATTATATTGATGCTTATTTATTTTTATTTTGTGGAACTACAGACTAAAACGGCAAGAAGAAGAAAAAGCGCATATAGAATTACAGAACAGGATAATGCTTGAAAAGGAGAAACAACAAAGTGCAACTCCAACTGAAGAACAACAAGTGTAAGTTCTATATTTCTACATGAACCATAAGTGAATGTAATACCTAATACATATTATAAAAAATAGAATACTATGCATTATTATAATTTTTAAGTAAATTCCGATATTTTTATTGATATTTTCAGGCAAAGAATAAAAGATGCATTGAACGCACAAACATACAAACAGTTCTTGCAATACGCACAACAACAATTCCCAGGCAACTTTGATCAACAGGCAGTTCTAATAAGGCAGTTACAAGATCAACACTACCAGCAGTATATACAGCAGTTGGCCGTGGACCAGAGACTCGCTAACTCCAGTATTAAATTCCAAGATGAGACTGATGAAGGGGAGAATGAACTCACAGAGGACGTGATAGAGGAATTCCATCTGAAAGACGAGGTTGTTGCACTTGTGGATAATAAGTGAGTAGTAATGTCGATACTAAATTTTTTGTTTTTTTTTTTATTTTATACAAGGGCTCATCCATACATTTCGTCACACGTTAATGGGGTGGGAGGGGGTAGATGAAGTGTGACATTGTGTGACAAGGGATGGTGAGGTCCCAAATTTCGTGACGTTACACTTCAAAATATAATATATGTAATAATTTGATATTTCGTGACATCACACTAGTGGGGAGGGGGTCTCACAAATGTGACCAGCTGTGATAAGGACTGGCGAGGTGTCAAAAAAATCATGAAATTCGTGTGACGTAATTTATGAATGGGCAACATGCATTTTTATTTCTGTATTAGTAGCTAACTGTAAGCTATGATCTCTTGACAATGAAGGGTGTGCTTATTAAAAAAAAGAATTCCAAAGCACATTTGTATAATGAATTCTTTTTTTATATTACAGATCAATGCAGACATCAGAAAAAACCGATTTCACTGAATTCACTGAAGAGTCAAGAGGAGAAGAGGAATCAGATGGTATGTATCTTGTTGTTATTGTCGAATAGTTGGTTTATTTGAGTCAGATGTCATGTAAAATTGATACATAGAACATGAACAAATAATGGTGGTAGAAGTAGAAGATAGTAGAGATCTTTGTGGTTCGACTGTCTGCACCACCACCACACTAATTACAGTACTGTACCAGTATTGCTGTCCCTGTTCAAAGAGTGTGGTACGGTCGATATAATTATACTAGGCATTTTAACTTAGTCCTCAGGGGTAGCAACACACCACAAATGTTTGCAGGTAGCAGTGCTCACTTACCAGCAAATGGACTAGTAGATAGCGATTTAGCATGCAATTTGCTACATTTGTAATATAAAAATAA
>DWNY01002876.1:0-10526 GCA_018250635.1 Telegonus apastus | reverse complement strand
TTCTACCTTAGTGGACTAGATGGCGTTATTGTACAAACATCACTGACTCACGGGCAAACTTCTAAATACAAATGGCAAAACACCGTTCGCCTGGTCAGCTAGTAGGTAATATTTTCATTAGGTACTTATAAACTCAATAGACGGCAATTAAACGCAAAAATAATTCCTTTGTAATATTGTAACATTCTTACCGAGCGTGACAAAATTTTGTCACAGTCGTTAGCAATTAATTAGTCCGGAATCACGTACGGCGGTATTGAGAAATTGTTATGCCTTTGTTGCCGTCGGTACAATCCTAGTGTAATATGACCAATTAATCTAGTTAATTACAATACCTGCTGACCAATGTAATACATGATGTAACTTTAAACTGTGTTTGTAGGTTTAATGTTGTTATTTGTATTGATTAGTGTATTAAGGACAGTTCAATTACCTAGATATTTTTCTACTGACTTCTAGTCACTGCACTATCAGCCTTTGGTATTCACACAGGCCCATGTCCACAGTTGGGCGTAGGCTTCCTCTAATTTGCGCCACGCCTATCGGTTTTGAGCTGTTTGAAACTAGCTGTTTCTCATGTTTTTCCAACGCGCCATAATACACAGGAAGACGCTACCCATTTCCTGGATTTTGTTCCTAAGTCGCTTCCTACGATATCCACAGGAAATGTAAGTAACAAACAAGCATGCAGCCCAACTGACGGTAAGTGGCCCCTGCCGCCCATGGACATCTGTAATCAACCCCAGATAAGATCACAGTCCTACCTGAGGTCGGCAACATGCGTTGGAATACCTCGAATAAGTATGTCTCCCTCACCACACCCTTCAGACTAGAATACAGCAGCACTTAACACCGCTGTTATAAGGTAACCCTTGGCAACACTGATGTTGCTATTTCACAGCGGTCGGTGTTAAAACAAAGTCTAATCGCCTTGTCGGATGTTTACGTTTCCGCGTCCCGAATCGGGTAAATCAAAGTCAGAGTTAAACTAGCGTCATTTGATACATACATATATCGATTGATATTTTGGTTTTGTTTTGAGATTAATGAGATTTAAGTTCCTTTCTATAGCATTCATGTAACAAGCATGCAGTTCATTTGATGGTAAATGGTCATTGCTGCCTATGGACATCTGTAACCAATTTCGGATAAAATCACAGTCTTATAAGACTAGCTGGCACCGCGGTTTCACCCGCGTTAAAAAAATAAAAAGGCAATACATTAATATCTGCCTAATAGCAACTGACATTAATGCTGGCGAAGGCTGAACGCATGCGCGTGGAGCGCACGCTAGTGATTTAAAAAAAAATTAAAGTAGGTTAAGTTACGCCTTAGACCTTTAGCTATCTTCTAGTGAAAGTCCCGTCAAAATTGGTCCAGCCGTTTAGAAGATTAGATCAGTCAAACAAACAGACAGATAGACAATTTTTTTAAATTGTATTTTTGTTATAGGTACCCTGTGGTCAGTTTAGTTTCATATGCAATTAGTAAAAAATAGTTATTTTTATATTACAAACAAACACTTCGATTTTATTTATTTGTATAGATTGTCCACATATGCGTTGCTGAGGCCTAAGTTAGAACGCCTCGGATAAGTATGTTTACCTCGCCAAATCTGGTAGTCACCTAGATACTTTAAAAATCTCATAATATAACATCATTGTTTATATATCCGGGTTTGAGATATCGCCGACGTTCAAAGTTACACACGGTTGCCGTAAATTAACTCGCTCGATTTAATCTTTTTATGTTACTTTCATGGTGTTAGCTTTCAAGCTGAATTTGTTTACGAAGTCATAGATTTAATGTTTGATTAAAATTTCTTTGAAACTGTGCTGCGGACAAAGGACTAACAAATTTTATGAGGCCATTTTTTTTCTTGGAATAGTACCTTACGTAGGTAGGTAGGCACTATTCCGGTATTACCTAGACAATATTAATGATCAAAGGCCTCAATAAAGGCTTTTAATATTTATTTATGTTCTTAAGTTAATCACTATAAATTATAAGGTATTTAGAATTTACTGATATAAACGCTGAAACTAAATCGAAATGACCGCTACACCTAAAATACTGAAAAATAAATATATTCTATAGCTTCATACTTTATTGTTTACTTTACCCATATCACCAGAGGTTTACCAAAACGAATAACGTACCTGTAACAAAAAAAAAGTAAGTAAATAGGTTGTTAGATATAGTTGCAATATGTTAGTAAGTGTATTTCCAAGTATCGTTCGAGATCATCATAACTAGTAAAGATCTATGTCGATGGACATAGTTTAAATACGAAGATGAGTGGTTTACAATAACCAAAACTGAACGAAATCAAATTTCAACTAACAAGGCTTGAACCAGGAATCTTTGCTATTCCGTTGTGGTAAACGCTACGTCACAATGATCTATATTTCTATTTCGACTTAAGGTAGGTCATATCTTACTAATATTATAAAGTTGAATGTTTGTGAGGATGGATGTATGGGCGGATGATGGCTACTTTAGATCTGTTCAGAGACATTCGAGTCTGAAATAAGCTATAGGTTTATACTGAAAAATGTTCCTTTGAAATAGATTTATTTTTTCTCATAGTGCCAATTCCTTGAGGCGATTTTCTGCATAGGTTTAGTTGAAGGGTTAGATAACGACCATAGGCTTCTTTTACCCCGGAGAAAGGTACGGTTCCCGTGATTTTAGTCCACTTTGAAAAAATGCTAATTCGTTGAATTTAATTGTTAAATATTGAATGCATGGTTTCATATATCATGTTACATTTTAATGGCGAGTGAAACCGCGGGCACGTCTAGTGTATAAATAAATATATCGAAGTAAACGAGGCCGGCGGGTTATGTCATCGCATGCATCGCGCAATGACATCAATGTCACGTAACAGATGCATACCCTTTGCCACATTGCCTTAAGATTTAACACAGTCCTGCGACGCTTTATTACATTTGGAAGTGGCAAATGAGCATGTTGTACATCTGATGGTAAGTGGCCACTACCGCGCATGGACATCTGTAATCATCCCCAGATAACATCAAAGTCTTACATATGGTTGACCACACATGCGTTGCCATCCCTGAAGACTTTGGAACGCCTTGGATAAGTACCTATGTCTCCCTTAAAGTACCCTTCAGACTAGAACACACCAACCATTTTATTTGGGGATGAGTCTGGCTATGCCTCTATGGGTGGCAGTGCCCAACTATCATTAAGTGGACTGCACGCACGTTTGCTACTACTAAATCATTTAAAAGGACACATGGTGGATTTCAGGTCTTCCCTAGAAATGGGAAGACGCATGTGCCCAGACGTGGAACATAAAACCAGCTGTATCCCACCTCCCATTCCGTTTATCGATATCACTCAAAAACATTAAAAAATTACGCCTACTTGCATGAACGTATTTTTTTGGTTGTTTTATTTGACTATTAAGTAAGTAGCTTATGTTAAATAACATCAGCTCTGTTTTGATGACGTAACACTAACCCAATTCCGACGTTATGATTGAAAAGCAAATAAAAAAAGAATAAATGAACGGGTAATGAGCTATCCGATCTACAATGCAAGTTGCGTAATAGTCGGTAGGTACCAGCAACAATCTTAGTTGCATACTGAATGTTATGGAAGTTGGTTCGTGTTTAAATTAATTGCCTTTTTAAGGCTAATATTGGTGTCGTTACATTGCACGATAGCCATTTCTAATTATTTCAAAGATGAGTAGTTCTGTGGAGGATTAAGTTGGAACGCCTTATGTGCAAAATACCAGTTGACCAAGCGGACGCTGTTCTGCCATTGGTATTTAGAAGTTTGCCCGTGAGTCAGTGATGTTTTTACAATAACGCCGTCTAGTCCACTAAGGGAGAACTATTCACGTACGTACGTAATTCGACGTAAGAAAAGTTACTTCTGATTTCAAATTGTAATAATTTATGATAGAGTGGGTAGATTTGGCTAAAATAAAGCTTAAATGTTAAGTTAAGATTCGTACAATGAATATATCTGCATTTCCATGAGTTCAATCCCGTTGTTTTGGCGGTAACTAATTTTAAACACACAGACAGCGAGCGCGAGTTACATTCTTATTATATATGCAAACCAGAAATATATGTCATAAATAAATTTGATATTTATGATATTACGTAATTTAACGCCGATATATTATTCATGATCGTGATGAGTTAGTGTTTAAAAATATAAGTATTGGTAAAAATAAACATCGCTGCAAATATGCTAAATCTTATAAAAACAGAGGTACACTTAGAACAATTTTAAAAACACATATTTCAAGTTCGATATAATGAATAATAAACACATTAAAAGGTTGTAATGGCAAAAAGGCTACTTGACCACTACTAATAAATCCATATTAGTCACGCGTTCCGACCATTCCAAATTTTAAAATTCATTAATTGCCTATCAACATTTTTTTACCGCAAAACATACAAAAAATCAATATATCCATACACGCATTAACTTTAAATTCAAACAAACATTCTGAAAAACAAACCCGTTTCATGCTCCATTTACATCCTGCTTAGTAAACGAGTAAGTGGTAAGAGTCAAGTCAGTAATTTTACGAGTACATCAATAAACTTTAAAAGCCTGTTTTGTACTTTAAGTGAAAAAATACACAAGATTTGTCCTGTATTTTTATCCATATGATCTATAAAAGATGGCATTGATAAATTACTTTAATAATAATCTTTTTTTAATAATAATAATCTTATGAGCGTTTGACGTGAGTATTTTGTAAACTTTGAACTTAATTAAAACAAAGTTTGTAGAAATTACTAATCCCAATAGTGTTCTAATAATATCATCATTATCATACTTTGATTTCCATGAAGGGCTTGTTCTAATAAAGTACTACTTTAAAATATTCTCAAATAATTTAAATTACATAGTGTTTAGGCCACAACTAAATAAAGTAAACAGGGCATACGACGGGTTAGTTGCGAAAATTAGCCAATTAAAGCAATACGACATAGAACTAAGCGTGTACCGGTCCCGAGACATTGACCGAGTTGCAATTACATAACTGTCTACTTGAGAAATACATGGCTTGAAGAATATCGGGTTTGTAACGTCACTAGAATTAGCGACTATAAATATTCCATTGTAGTTGTACACATTCGTGTGTGTAAAGGTAAATTACCACTAAATGTGTTGTATAATTGTATAGGTGTAATAGGTGCATCAGCTTGGAGACGTTTTTGCGTTTGTGCGTGCAATACGCACGGCAGATGAATAAAAATTCGAAGTCATGTGATATTCGCTCTCATGTGATAAATCATAAATGTTAATGATAATTCCATCTGATATTGTATCTAAAGCCTATTTATCACATTTAATTTTAACTAACGATTGTAATATCATATAAAACCAAGTATAACATTGATATCACTTAAAAACGAAATAAAATCAATTAAAGAAATAAGTAAATATAAAAATAATGACACACAAATTGGAATAACATGACTTTGCTAACGTTACTTTGATGCATGACACTTATTACACTTACTATTCAACTGAAATTTTGCATAAACACTGTCCAGAACAGGAAATAGTATACCTTTTATCTCGAAAAAATATACTACTCCAGAGGGATAGAAAAATATTTTTTATACCTACGACCTACCTTCTGTTATACGTAAGCAAGCGAAGCCACGGGTAAAACTAGTATTTTTATAAATTCTACTTTTTTACGGAACTGTCAAAAAAAAGGTATAGGGTATGGGTGATATCTACGTATCAACTCAAAAAAATCGTAGATTCCTGCTGAAAAAATAATCTTTGATAGTGTGAAGAGACTATACGTAGGTAAGTAACAATATACGAGTAGATACTCCGGTGTATGTATGTCCTGAACTACAATAGTTTGATCAATCCTATTAGACATCCTTTATTGGACCATATATGACAGTCGTCATCATGACTGCTTAACATCCGGTTGGAACACATTTAAGCTATTCAGCTTAAATATTCTGTTCATAGTTCTAGACCTTTTTATGTTGTACACGTAGCAAGAGAGAATATAAAGAAAATTATTTTAATCGATAATTATCATGATAAATGTCGAATAATTATCAGATGAATTATCCACACTGATTTTGTAGTGACAAATCGCGTAGGGATACGTATAAGGCGACTTTTTTATTATCAAGATAATCATCATGATATTTATCAAGACATTGATCAATTATAATTATCATGATAAATTATTAATCATGACAATAATAGTATCGATAATAAACCTCGTTGGTTTGATTGATGTACATGGGCAGCAGAGGACTTACAAGAGGACTTTATGCTTTGCTTATTCAAGTTTGAACAAAAAACAAAAAGTATCCTTTAAAATACAATACAATTGTTCTTTACTGTACATCAAATAAAAACAAATACATAGTAACTTTATGTAAGATACAATAGGCTGTCTTACTGCTAAAATAGCGACTTCTAGACAACCATAGATATGGATTGGAAAAAAAGAAAAAATACAGAAAATTTAGGGTAGAATTCGAAAAATACGTTTTATACCCCATAAAACGTATTTTTGGAACGTTCTTTTAACAGCCGAATAATAATAGAGACAGACAAATAGCAGGTTCTTTTATAGACGTCAGACAGTTCCGGATCGCGTCGGTCATGCCTAGATCACGTTTTTATTTCTCCAATATCACGTTTTGCGTACAAATCTGAATGTCCATATTTTTTGCTATTCATCATTTACTAAATAGCGTCATTGGATACTCGTTCTACACGTCAAGCGAGAAGCGATTTCAGTTCATAATTTCAATAGATATTTGGAGTAAAAACTATAGAATATAGTTCAGCCATGTAATAGGTTAACTAGACACGTTTCTTATTCAATTGCAAAATCGCTTTCACTTTTCTGTTAGGCAATTGCACTAAATCGTAGTCCATTTCAAAGTTTTAGTGGCTTGTGAGTTAAATACATGGGTTAAGAAAACTAATGCGACAAAGAATGACATACGAAAACTCGTACTTATAAATGTATTTTTTAACTGAATTTTGGTCGGTATCCCTAACAAATAATTTGCATTGGAGCATTTTAGTGAACACTTATTATTTATTAGTGTTTATTTAGAGAACATATTATTGTCCACGTGTTAGTTGCTGGGATCTTCTACACTCTACCCTTTCTCAAATGAATGAATGTAATGAATTGAAGTCCTATCTGAGGGGTATCCGTAAGAGAAAGACTAATCAGGAACTTCTAATCTTATAAGTTTACTTATGGCGCCCAAAGATACGTATAATATAGGTATATTATATATCTATAGAAGTAAATAAAATTGAAGTATCTGTTTGTAATATCAACAACAACTTTTTATTAAATGCATATTAAAGTATACACGGCACCTATAACAAAAATACAATTAAAAAATGTTTGTCTGTCTGTTTGGCTAAAGTAACATTCTAAACGGCTGGACCGATTTTGACGGGTCTTTCACTGGAACATAACTGAAGGCCTAAGGCGTAACTTAGGCTACTTTAATTTTTGAAAAAAAAAACAATAGCGCGCACTCCACGCGCATGGGTCCGCCGTCGCGGGCGTTAATGTCAGTGCTATTAGGCAGATATTAACATGCCTTTTTACTTCTTTAACGCGGGTGAAACCGCGGGGATCAGCTACTTTAGGTACCTATATAAGATGTGCATACGATTTCCTTCCTCATTCTCGGTTGGAATCCTTAGCAAAGTAAAGTTAGGTTTTGACTAGTTTTTATTTAAGATTTACCTTTTTAAGCTTTTAGTGTATTTGTATTGTAGTTGCCATATCCTTACTATAATCTTCAAACCAAACATCAGCGTTAACCATAGAGTAGAGGATATATATAACTCTATATATACAAATATATAGAGTAGGGGAGCCATAAGCAGGCCTGAGTGCGAGTGTACAACAAAAAATAAAACTGGGAAGATGAGAAGATAGACAGATAGGTACCCTCAATTGCTGTTTCTTTATTTTCGATACACACATTTTAGGCCGGCTCCCCTACTCTAGTATAAGAACACTATGGTGTTAATACAGCGTTTTAGTTGTCCTCGAAGTACTTTCAGAATTTGTTTGTTTATATACTATCCACGTTAAATATTCATTTGTATTTTTAAATGAAACAAGTTCCTTATACATACAAGGTTATTTATGATACCAGCTGCATCATCATTCAGCGTAAATATAACAAAAACTTTAAGGTCAGCAAATACTATTTTAACTAGATTTACATTTCATAAATTGAACAGGTATTATACATATTTACTGGCGAGTTCAGTATTTTCGTTTGGAGACGGAGGGTGTACCGGAAGACCATACATAATACTTGCATAGGGTTCCGGGTTTGATCCCCAGTAAGATAGAACTCTCAAAGTTTAATTTAGATTTCTGTTCTGGGTCTTCGTGTCTTTGTATTCGTGTGTTTGTGTCCATGGCTCCCTCGATATAGGAAAAATCCTAAAGTGTAGAAAGCGGTATAATTATGTTTGTATTCAACCTAAATCCTTAGATATTGCTACTAGTTAAATGCTTAACAAAGGCCTATACTATTCATTTTTCTAAAAATGGATCGCCCAGGATTATCGGAATTTTGATTTAACTTTTGTATGTCCTGTGATAAGCAAGGAAGCATTACAGAGTTTGCTCGGGAAGATATAACTCGTCGCAGATAGAACTGATAGAAGGATGCGAAGGTAAACAAGGTGCAAGAACGAAATATAATCATCTCAGTTTAAATAAATTTAAGTTATATTACTTCCTTTACTATTAAGTTGCTGTTAATATATCTAGGGCCCAATCTTTGTGAGCAGTTAAGCAAGTCCTATTATGGGCAACATGGACTTTAGTTGATAAAATCATGGTTGTACGCAATTACCTTCGCCGGAGTTATGTAAGAGGCGTGTCCGGTTGTGTGTAACAATTATGTATATATAACTGGACTAGTACAAAACATTTAGTTCAATTTTCTCTTTTGGATGTCAACCGATTTTTGTTATTGCAATATTATGTTTTTAGAGTTCGTAAATTTGTATGCTTTTTTATAAATTTGGAATACAAAGCATCAAATTGACAAGGCCATATACTATTCAAAATAAAATATTCCGTCCGATCCCCCCCCCCCCCCTTTTTCCCCCTTTTCAAACCCCAAATTTAAACATTTTTCCCCCTCTCCCTATGACAACTAAAGCGATTCTAACGACACCTCATATGTATATTAAAATCCGTCCATCCTTTTGGGCTGTCGGGTATGCGTAAGATATGGAGATACGTATATACGCTTGAAACACATTACCTTCCTTCTGACGCAGTCGGGTAAACAGATGTATACCACCTATTTCTGCCGTATAATAGCAGTGTAGCGCTGCTGCGTTCTAGTCTGAAGGGTGTGGTAAGGGAGACATACTTATCCAAGGCGTTCCAAGTTAGTCCTCAGGGGTAGCAACGCATCTGTGGCCGACCTCATGTAGGTCTGTGCCTGGGGTTCATTACTGTATGCATATGAGCAGCAGTGGCCACTAACCATCAGGAGGACTGCATGCTCGTTTGCTACTTCCATAACATAAAAAGTAGGTTCATATTTATTATTGTGTATTATCTGTGTTTATCTTTGTAGTCGGTCAGCAGGTGTGGTGTGCGTAAACATTGCCCCACC
This sequence comes from Telegonus apastus, assembly GCA_018250635.1. Taxonomy (NCBI): domain Eukaryota; kingdom Metazoa; phylum Arthropoda; class Insecta; order Lepidoptera; family Hesperiidae; genus Telegonus; species Telegonus apastus. The sequence continues at coordinate 852 of DWNY01002876.1, read as the reverse complement.
ACTCCACGTGCGTCTAGCTATCTAGTCAAGGACAGCACCTTTCACTGCTATGCGGATAGTGGTGAGCGAAATGTTACATATGGCAAGGTCGCGCCAAGTTTGATTGACGTGTTTTATAAGTAGCAAACTAGATACAACCGAAGTAGGTGACCACTGTCGCCCATTGACATTTCTAATAATTGAAAAGGATTGAAGTACTTGAAGTCGATTCTATGCACTGTTAGTCCGAGATTAGGGATTCTTTGCATTGTTACTACCTTTTGGAGGTGGTAGGACCTTTTGTGTTTTGACTGCGACATCACTGCCAATTCTATTTCTGCCTTATAACAGCAGTGTTCACCGGTACCATAATCTGGTCTAAAGAGTGTGGTAGGGAAAACATACTGCATGCTCGTTTGCTACTTCCATATTATAAAAAAGAACTCTTTCTGAGTCTTCCCTTACCACACTCTTCAAAACAGAACACGGCAGCGCTTGACACTGCTGCTATAAGGTACAAATTGATGTAGCGGCGTCGTCATTTAACACCTTTAAAGTTTGAGCATCATGGACATTGCTTTAAAACTAGCGACGGGTTTATAAAAAATAGTAAAATTAATTTAAAAAAAAATTAACACTAAAGAGACAATTGTAACATGTGGAAAATGAACATGAATATTTTATATTTACCTAAAGGTCTTATACCTATATATCGCAGACTGGTTATTACCGTTCGTTTTTCAAGTAAAAACCCAGCATTCGGCAACAAAAGAATTGCTTTAAAATTGGCATCATTACGCAAAACTTTGATTGTCAAGGACAACACATCATTCATGAACATAGTGAATATCTTAGTGAATACACAGTAATAGA
>DWNY01002875.1:0-10527 GCA_018250635.1 Telegonus apastus | reverse complement strand
GCTTAGCTGTATAATGCAAAAATTAATGAACACTTAATAATATTTTCACCTTACGACCATGTGACAATAACGAAAAAGTATTTAAAAAAAAACATAACCGTGTCAAACATTAGTTCTCAGAGGTAACCGAACAAAGAAATGTCTTCATTACTAATTTATTCATATTGCAATAATTTAAATTATTTAATATACATATTAATATTTATGCTGTGTGCTAAACGAGATTACTTACATTGATGTGACGTGACCCGTGAACTTCACCGTTCATGCGAAATTAATAGGCAATGGGCTGTATAACGTTGTAACATTATATTTGCGTTTTTCGCGTAACAGTACTTAAGAGCACATGTAGTAGGGATTTTATGGTATGAAATTTCGGATCTGGATGTGAATACGGATATGTGAAAAATACCGGATACGATAGGGATATGAAATTATTTGGGATTATCCGATAGTAGATATTTACGGATACTTGATTTTTTAAGGATAGTGAAAGGAGAATAAAGAACAACGAATTAGTAATGATTTAATTTAATTTCAATTAAAATCAGTGAAACGCAGAATCATGAAAATCAGTGGCCGTGGTTCGTCGCGGTGAGGCTGAGTGTGGACCCTTTTGTAATTTTTTTACAAATAAATATATTTCTTTCTTTCTTTCTTTCTAAAAATCTTACACGGTTGCTGGGTCGGTAATTCCGGGGGAAAATCATTAATTTTGGATTATATTTGAAATCCACCCCTATCTGAAATTGATCGGAACTTTTATATTTCATACGGTTACGGTTTCGGATAGATTTTTATTACGTATATCCGATTGCTTCGCTTTTGGTTACGGAGTTCTATAACATCCCTGATATGTAGTCCACCTGTAAACCTGCTCCCGTAACCAATTCTGACCGATCGGAATTGGAATTACTGCAACACTAGGCCTGATTGAGTTCAATATTGTGTGATTATTAGGTGAACTTATTAAATATTTACTAAATGAAAAAAAAAACTTCTTGAAGGTGTGTGACGTCTACCAATTCGCACTTGGCCAGCGCGGTAGACTATGGCCGAAAAGCCCTCTGACTCTTAGATGAGACTCGTGCCCAGCAGTGACACAATAATGGGATGACGATGAAATGAAGTCACGTAGATTTTTTATTTAAACGTTTATGTGAAATATGATACTATAACGGAACATTTGATACTACACTATAACGGAATGTAATGACCAATCCAGGCTTCATTTTAAATTTTTTCAAGAGCACGAAATTACGTCACGTTTGACAGTTTGGATTGAAATTGGATTAGAATTGACATTGGTATTGTCAGTATGTATGTTCATGTTAAGTGGTCACTACAGCCATGGACTTTTGTTACCATCTTTATAGAAAACAGGGGTTTAAGATAAAACCCCTTAAATACATATACGTGCGAGCCATGTGTATAAGAAGGCCTTACCCTTTTTAGACCTTATCTCTCGTGATTTGATTGTAAGGAACCACTTTCGCCTCTGTCTCTACCATGTAACCTTATCAAGCCTGTGGTATTTTCTGAGTTTTGGTCTAAGGGTGTCGTAATAGACCCACCTACATTTAAGTTATACCGGACTTTATATGCCTAAAACTATTAGGTATATGAGTAGGTACTTTAACGTTATGAAGGTTTTTCTCACAGTTTCATAGATAATTTCTTTAGGTATCAGTTGATTTGTTTTAATCTCATGAGTGTCATAGACTTTGTTAAGACTTAGAAGTCGTCTTGAACAGAAATGCAAATTACTAATCATTCCAAATCGAGTATTTGATCATTTGCAATTTAGCTTTTCCAAATTGCTTTCATACATTTCAGAAACATTATTGTTTTGTCTTTCTTACTAACACTTTCTCCAAGTTCAAAAGAACGCGATCTGAAGATGTTGTTAATTATGTAATAAGTCATCCAATTACCATTCTTCTTTGTAAGTGTTACACGACTACCGGTTAATTAATGGACGTGAACGGCGTAATTAACTCTTTAATGTAACGAAAATAACTATAAAGGCGTGGGTAGCATTTCTATAAAGGTAAGGGTTTCAGAAGGAAAGTTTTAGCTTATATATCTCGCTAATATTATAAAGCTGCAAGTTTGTGAGTATGTATTCATGGGTGTTTCTTACTTAATTATTTTAGAACGGTTAAACGAATCTGGACAAAATTTGGTACAGAGATATATTACCGTTAAAAACTATACCTACTTACATACTAACTAATCATTGCAGAGTAATTTAGAATTTGACTATTATTAATGTAGAGTTTGACTATTGTAAGTCGTATGAGGAAGTCGAAGACACCCACTGGGATGGGATTTGTTCATACTTCATCTCTAAGAGAGTTCAATGGAGATTTGAAGTTTGTTAGCAACACAGTTTATTTTGAAGCAAACTATTAAAATTCAGGTTTTGCCTTTTGTTTATAAACAATTGTTTCACTGTTTTCGAGTCTCTATGGGAATGAAATGAGGGATGAAAGTTAGGACCAACAATAAGTTTAAAAAAAAAACCTTCTCAATAAGATCGAAACTTGACCCGCGTGACGCAGCGATTACCATACCGGTTTGACGTGCAAAGGATTCTGGGTTAGAAAATCTACGAAAATAAACAGTTTTTTTTTTGACATAATCAAAGTATCATCTGCTAAACATCGACAGTGTGACGGATTAAACATTGTTATTAATATTTGTAAGAATTTTCGTTCAATATGTTTCAAAGTGACTAACTAATAATGCATTGTATTTATAAGATGAATATCTTTACATCAACTTCCTGCAATTGTATGAGATAATTTATTATGTATTAAGGTCTTAAAAGGTCACTGATCTCTAAATATGAATGCATGGACACGTATCTGTAAATCTATACGAATAAATAAAATTGAAGTGTCTTTTGTAATGTCAAAATAACTTTTTACTTAATGCATATGAAAGTATACACGATACCAGTAACAAAAACACAATGATAAAAAATTGTCTGTCCAACCAAACGGACACGTTTGGCTGAGCTAATGTTCTAAACGGCTGAACCGACTTAGATGCGTCTTTCACTGAAAGATAGGTCCAGATGAGACCAGTGTCTTACCTGAGGTTCGCCGCAGATACTACCTCTGAGGACTATGTTGGAACGCCTCGGAAAAGTATGTCACCTCGTTTAGGTGACATAAGTGTAGACTTCCGAAATACGATACCAAAACTATTCTAAACACTTGTTTAAAATGCCAATTATTTTCGTTGTACGATTCATATTGATATGAGTATTATACGTTAACAGCTATTAAAACAAATACAGATCTTATATGAGGTAACGAACGGAAAAGGTTGCCAAAAGTCGTGTTCGCAATTAGCGCGGCGGTATGAGTATCGATTCAAGTGGTATATAATACCAAAGGCTGTATTTCCGAAGTGCTCGCTACCCGCATAACGAGCTGGGTTCAAGTGAAATGAAATGCTGTTGAACTCTATTTATAGTTCGACGCTGTCGATACATAGCTGACATACTTTGCGGTATTTTTATTTGTACATGAAAGTCAGTTTCCTGTATGATTATTTATTTTTACAAAAATTCAATTCAATGATGGATAGAAAGAAAATTTGTATATGACGTTGCATTTCTCGTCGAATTTTCAGAAAGGTGGTAGGATAAGTACAGTTTAACTGGATAGGTTCTATATGAAGTTAGTTATAGCTATTTGACCCGGCGAGGTTTAGGAGTCGTTATTTTATATTAATCTCGTGTCTGTTTGTTTACGTAATCTCTCAACGTAAAATTAACTTAACCGTGATAATTTAAATGAAATTCTGTAAGTAAAATCATATAAATATTTGTATGTGTATGTATCGTGTGATTTACCATGTCTATCTTATAAACGAGAATTATCATTAAAACTGGAAACGTCCATTGTTTTCGTTTTTTATCAGAATTTACACAACAGATAAAGATTTGTGCTGCGGTTTATTGAGGGCATAATATACATATATGTCTTTTGTTTATCTCAACCAGATTTTTAGTGTCAATAAACAATACAAATGTTTCATTTTACGTCACGATTTTGCAATAAATTTTGCAATGTTTAGAGAAGATTCACGAAGAAGCGGTAGTGGAAGATTTACTTTCTCGGATTTTAGTAGTACTTCCAATAGTCGTTTCCTATTTAATACTCACATAATTATCTGTAGTATTGTCCGCGTGTACTGCTTCTTTATGAACCTAAACAGTGTTGGGCAACAGATAGTATCTATCTAATTGCTTCTCTCGATAAAGATAGCTATTGTGAAGATTGCTAGTTTAAAATGCCTTAAAGCAATTTTATATCTGAATCTATCCTCTTTTGTAATGAAGTAGATAAATTGAAAGCGTATAGCCACTCGAACGTCAGGGCGACTACAGCAGCTTAAATTTTTTTTGCGTTGAGCGTACATACTTTCAACATTTTTTTAATATATGATCTGTATTAAAAACGTGTTCATAGGTTAGAAAAACAGTATGTCTAGTAACATTAAACCTTGAAAATAAAATTTGTTTTGTATTAAGTGACTGTGAGGTTTTCCTTTAAGATGTAATTAATAATTTGTTTAGTATCTTCCTGTGAAAGTCATTGAGATACTATGTACTAAAGTACTAGGGAAGTCACTGCATAACACTGTTGTATCCCGGGCAACTGCGGCAGCTGTACCGCTCTTTTCATAGGTTAATCGGATGACATGTATATTGTATACCTCTTCGTAGCAAATCAAGCGCTTTGGTTTTGAAGGATACGTCAGTCGGTATACTCGGTAACATTATTGTGTCAGCGCTTCAGCGACTTGAAGTTATAAATAACAAAAAAGAAACTACTTCAAACATAAAACATGTTTGAAGTAGTTTCTCAAGTACTTTAGTACGTAGTATCTCAAGACGTTTAACCTATCTTTATCACATATAAAACGATATACAAATACTTCGCTTTTATGTGCCGGTTTTTCGTTAATATTTCTTTAAATCAGTAAGGTCATGGAGCACTTGACGCGGCTGAATATCGATCTTCCGCGTAGGCGTGTAAACCTATATCGGATGTTTGACAGGAACTTTTGAGGGCATAACACTAAGAAAATAACAATAAATCGTAAATTTTGTGTGAACGCAGCTCTATTTAATAAGCGCACTTTGTTCAGTGAAACATCATTTATTTGTGCGGAAAATAAATAAATTTCAAGTAATCTAGCGTTGACTAGAACTTGCTGTAACCAGAGCGCGACATTTTACTAATTCACTGTCTCCGGTAATCGAACCTGCGACCTTCGTTTGTGCAATGCCAACCATTGATGCAATATTTCCAATCTCACGTAGGATTCTATTCAAACTGCGTATGGCCTTGGAATGAAAGGAATAATGAGTCACGCTTATAAAAACGTAAAATACTACTTTGCTCACGAACTTCACAATATTCGTTCCCTTTCCTCTCTATTCGATTTTATGATCTTTTGAAAGTATGAGTGTAATGCATATAATGCATAAAACTGATTCACCTAGCTCCAACTTAGTTTACTTACTTACTTAGTGTCTCGTTGCTACAAATTTTTGATCGCTAATTCGTGATCAAATCTCCACGTTACATAATACTAGACCAAATACTCGTACTTTGCCAATTGATTGATACCCGTTCAGATAAATGTAATTAACGAACGTTGCAACCCGACGTAAGAATAACTGCTCAGTTATATATTCTTAATTATAAAACGTTTTAGATTAAGGTCCAGAAATTGCCTTTTTGTTGAAAAATCAATTAATCTATATTTTAATTAATCGAGTCTATTGTATACTTCAGCTGCTGAATCTTTCATCAGACAATCGCGTTGTTTTAATCAAAGTGAAATTGAATAAATTTACTTTCTTTTGTCAAGTTCCTACCTTCATTTTTCCTCCTTCGACTAATTATATCAGAAGTTATATAAATGAGGAAAAAAGTCGTTTCTGCCAAAAAAAAATCAATCTACATTTGAATAACTATCATTCATTATTAGTGTTTCTACTTCATTCATTCAAATTGTATAAAAAATTTGACAAATTTTAACTGGATTTTGGGTTTTGGTATGTACCTATGAACATAATTCTACCTTCACTATTCCACTGGCAACACTAAGTAGTTAAAATTTCGAGTTGATTCTAAAAAATGTCAGAAAAGTATTAGGATCAGCAACTCTGAAGTCTTGTCAAGTGTAGCTAACTCGAGACTTATGAATTTCTGATATAGTCTAGAGCTGTACTCATATGTATCAGATCTGAATAATCTTATTGATTGCCGAAAGTCACATGTTTTATCAAGCTAAGATTAAAATAATCTTTAATAATGAGACCTTTTCAATAACTTATCGTTTGTTTTTTTCCGATTAATAGTATCGATAGGCAATTTCGGAAATTGATTTATTTGATTATACATAGTCACTTATAAGCATAAGTATTCAATGCAATTTGCGTTTAATATGCACGACTTTTGTTTTAAAATTTTATTTTTGTTATGGAATAATTAGCGTTCGTTATTTATTAATCAATCCATGATGCTATTGTCTACCAAAGATCGAAATTTAATTATTTCTTTTCTTCTATTCTATCTACTATATAATTAGAATGTAACTAGCGCTCGCTGTATGTGTGTTCAAAATTACTTGCCACCAAAACAACGGGATTGAATTATGGAAATGCTGTATGTTCATAGTACAAATCTTAACTTAACATATAGGGTTTATTTCATCAAAATTGATCTAATCTATCAAAAGGTGTTACAATCTAAAATCAGAAGTAACTTTTCTTACGTCGAATTACGTACGTACGCGAACAGTTCTACCTTAGTGGACAAGATGGCGTTATTGTAAAAACATTACAGACTCACGGGCAAAGCTCTAAATACAAATGGCAGAACAACGTTCGCCTGGTCAGCTAAGAGCTAAAAGGTAGAATATATTGATTAATTATTATAGGCTGGTTCGGTATAAGATTAATTATTTTTACAATTAAAAACCCTGGCTGGAGTTCATAAACTTAAATTGTATTAAAAACAGAGATAAATGAAATTTCATTTCGTTACGATGAGAGCCACGAAGATTTCTATCTATTATAATAATAATTTTATTCTGACATTTTACCGTCAGTACGCTAAAAAACGTAAACGTTAATGGAATCTTGATTGAAAACTCCATTAACCTGTTTCTTTAATAGGGTCAATACTACGATGACACTCGAGTCCCCGCTGAAAGTTTTATCATGCAATCAAGTCTCTTTGAGCTGAAATTATACCGCGGTTTCCCACTTAAGGCTTTCAGCTTTGCTTTTTCACAAAGTTTTAGACTTTCAAGTGGTACGACCTTACGTTGTAGATTTTTTGAGCTTTTATATTTTTTTAATGTGGCCAGCAATTTTATTAATAAATCTCCACTTTGTGTACGTTTCGTTTAATAGTTGCATAGTTTCAGAATTTTAACGCAAGGTGTACCCACTCATATTTTTTTTCGAATTTACTATTTTTGACAAAATATAGTGTAACTTTTTAACTAATTAATACTTGTAAGCTTTACGCGCGTTCTACAATGCCAATTCAAGAACCCCTATTATTTTCGGCTAATAATTAAAATTTATCTTACTTTTGGCATTATTGAGCATTAAATCTATGAAGATCATAGTTTATAATCCACAACTTTATAATCAAACTACAAAACACCCGAAATCTCAGAAAACCCGTAGAATAATTTAAAGAAATTATTAGAATGCTTGGGTGCTTGAATGCTTGTCGAAATGTTAGAAAAATTGCGTTACTAGTATGTACATATATTAGGTACTAAAATATCACGGAAACACTTATCACGGCATTGACAATATCTAATCAGATATGTTTATGCATAAAATGTATTTTACGTCTGCACGTATCTCGTTCGGGCTGAGCCACTCAGGCTATCAATCATGGCCCAGATACGATCTATATTGCATTCTGTGTTATACATACATTTGTATACAATCACATGATTTTTATATAAGATTTAGATATAAATATTTACTTTATCTTGTGTCAATTTATGTATATTATAGTGTGATTTAATTATATTATAAGTTAAAAAAATCGATGTCTTTACTTTTGTCGATTATTAAATATACGATGACAAAGTCTAACTAAACGTGACTTATCCGATAATGTTGTTTAGCTAAAAATTGGAGTGCTTTATTTAAAATTATCTGTTCTAACGGTGTATAAGCAGTTTTTGAGGATTACGAACTGAAGTGTAGTCGTAAAAATGGCAATTTTGGATACGTTGCAGTTATCAAACCAAGTGGAGAAATTGGCGCAGGTCAGCCGCGATCTCCGGCGGAAAAATAAGCAGCTGCAGAATCAGGTGAGAATTTGCCTTTAAAAAACTCGTCCAATCAATAAAAAAACGAAATTTGTCTGTTTATGTTTCGGAAATGTTGTCACTGTCTTGTTTTTATGTGTTTAAAAAAAATTAATTTAAATTATGTATTACTGATGCAAGGAATTAACAGCTTGCCATGTACACTTAGTTTACAGAATATTATCCTTATAAGTAACACTACCAGATGGTACAAGGTGGTAGCTGTGTGTTTTTTTTTTACAAATTGAAGTCGTGCGATTCCCGGCTATGAAAATAAGTTTGTAAAATCTAGTCATGTAGTTTTAATCTTTATCATAATCGGCCTCGTAACTCCTCTTAGGATTCTTTGCTATTCTTTATAGTTTCGGGTTAGCCTTACTAGTCACACTTGAAAGATTCATAGTTTATACCTTTATTGAGGGTATCTACAACCGCCAAAATGCTCTGGATTTTTTCATTTACTTTTAAAATCAATTAAAAGAACATTCCCTCAAAATGCCAACCTCATTGGGATTAGGTCATGAATGACTCTCCCGATGACAACTTTGCTTTGTGATGGCGAACACTTGCAAGCCTCAAAATGGGTTTGGTATTTTTTTTACACTTAAACATATACAAGTTACAACATTAAAAATGTAGCACGATGTAAAATATTTCTACATTTTCTAAAATATAAGCGCGAGAAACCTGCCAGAGTGGTACTTTCTTAATTGACCGATAGTAAATCATTACAAATATTTCTAGCGCTGTGGGAATCGGTTAAGTCAAAAGGTTCTAAAGCCCTTCTACTGAAATATAAATAATTCCATTTCAGATGCGCTTAGTGTGCGAGGAACGCACAGAACTGACCGCGATAGTACAGTCTCAGCAGAGGGACATCGCCGCACTACAGCAGTCAGATGCACAAAACAAGGTTAGCAATTGTTTTTTTTTTCTATTATGTGATAGTGGTAACACAATGGCCATATAAAGTATTAATTTGCCCACGGTTACACTAGAAATTATAAAAAATGTAACATGACGTACCTATGCACATATAATTGAAATTTTATACATTCAACAATTTCAGTGAAATAACATTTTTTCAATGAGGTCTGAAACGCTACCGGTACATTTTTCCGGCATAAAAGTAGTCTATGGGTTATTTCAGACTATAATCTATCTTAATACTACATTTCATTCAGATCTGTTCAGCCATTTAGAAGTTATAGAGTAACAAACATCCATCCATACATCGAACCATCCATCCTCACAAGATTTCAGCTTTATAATATTAGTAAGTTATGATGTTAAATATCTGATGTTAGGTAGTCATAACGGACGGTAGTGTAAAGGAGTCTAATAAAGTATTTCTGCGGCTGTGCGGCCCTGCGGTCTCAGGGCTCATTTATTGAACGTGCCAGATATGGCCCGTTGTAGACCAAATATTACTTTTCTATACTTACAATATATTTGTCAAGCACTGCCCGCACCTTACGTTTATGTTACGATAAATATTAAAACGTTTTGACACCAACATTGTAAGCACATTTAAGTAATATGAAGCCTCTGGTCCCTGAGGTAGTCAAAACTGTGTTTCAGGAAACAGCGTCTCTTCCAATTTTTGACTACAACTTAAATTACATAATCAGATAAATAAATACCTACATATTTTAAAAGAAAATATTATTTTGTCTGCCACTGTCTTTCTGACACGCTCAACGTCCGTAGGTAAAAAGTTCAATTTGTGATGCCTTGTTCTGTGTTAGGACAAGATTATCACGGTAAAATGCTATCTTTAAAGTACAACGTCTAACTACTGGTATAAGCAGATATATGTAGGTGCGGTAGTAAAGTTATTTTACGCGTATAAATATTCATCGTTGTGGGCTGTCTAGCATCGTTACGAGTTTTTGCTATGACGCGTTTCCATATTAATCCACAACTCTCTACAGACGTCAATATCTGTTACAATATTAAGCGTGAGTGATGTGAGCGGTTGTCAGCTTAAAACTGTAAACATTCGGCTCTTGTTTACGTTTTACGAGAACATCTCATTTAACTTGTATGTGCCCCTATTTGCATGTTAATGTGTGCGTATTTGCATAATAAATTTTTCGTTACAATTCTCTTGACCGCTGTGTTATGGTAATGGTTTTTTTCTTCATGAATGAT
>DWNY01002874.1:0-10528 GCA_018250635.1 Telegonus apastus | reverse complement strand
GTAAATTATCTATGTTAGAATCATTTACTTAGATTTTTTTTATTGAAAGTCACAACAATTTCTTTAGATATGTACCTACCTTTAAATATGTGAATGTATAAAAATAACCTTTATTTTTATACATTCACAGTATTTATGTTATTGTAGTACCTACCTAGTAGGTATATTTACAAATAATATTTATCATCCCAGTCAAAGATTTCCAATGTTAGCTCGTAGGACGGTGACTAGAATTTTACAAGCCGACTTAAAAGTGTTTAGTTCACTCAAGTATGTATGTGCCTACCTAACAGTTTTAACTTTTTCAAGGCAAAGTGTACTTGGGGCCCACGTCCAGGGCGTCTGATCTAACGTGGTCACTGGACACTTCTATTCTATCCTCCAAGGTACCCCAAGGTACTCCAAGGTTTTGTTTAAAAAGTTTTTTTATATACCTACTGTACAACATGGGCCCCAATTATTGTGTGCCTAGGGGCCCCGGGATTTCAAACCTCGGAGATACCATAGTTGCTTAGGTACTATTTATAACTAAAAAAACCTTGTGGGTCTATAAAAACTGATGCCTACGAAGGCAGTTACATATAGAGATCATTGATAAAGACTTCAATTTAAAATTATTTACCATTGATATTTTGAACTACTTTAGGAAGAACTCAAGTTTTCGTGGGACTTTTTACTAGATTTTCTCACAAATATCTTTGGATTGCAGATAAAAGCTACAACGACCGTCTATTTGGATGCTTTTTGCGATTATGTAGCTTTTTTCTTTTCTTTTTTTTGACAAGGGGGAAACCTTCAAGAGGTACCCGACGCCGTGAGAGCGACGTCGGGTTATGTGGGATTTCTACCGCACTAAAACTCCCCGGTGGCCGTCCTCTGCGCTGCGTGGAGGACTCCGGGATCACCAACGGAACACAACCGGAGTCCCCCGAGCGCGATGCCCCAACGAGCTGTGATTATGTACCTAACTTTGATTTATACTTAAGGCGGCATACCTATAGCTAATATAGATATTTTTAAGCATACCTACTGGTATTTTGACACGATTTTATTAGCTTGGAGTATGTCTATCTGTTTGTAACGGAAACTGAACGTCGTTTTGACCAACATTGAAACTGATTAATTTAAAATTTTACACACTTATCAAGGATCTATGACAATGCAATAGATTAGAAAATAATAATAATAACAGTTAAAAAAGTCAAAGAACTCGCTTTTGTGAAAAAACTAACTAAGAGGTATAAAATAACTATTTATTATTTATAATCGAAGTAGCAAAGGAGCATTCAATCTACCCGATGGTAAGTGGCCGCGACCACCCGACGCCTGTGATCAACTCCAAATAAGAGTAAAATCTTGTCTGAGGCCGATCAAAGAAGCTTTACTACTTATGACGAAGTTGGACCTCCTCGGACAAAGTCATGGCATATCACCTTTAACAAACACCTCAAACTAGAACACAGAAATGTTTACCATGGCTATTGTGACGCCAACCCACTATTGTCCCACTGCTGGGCACGGGTCTCCTCCCGGAGTGAGAGGGATTTTAAGCCATAGTTACCTTTGAGAACTTTTTTTTTAAAGAACTCTCAGGTGTGCAAGTTTTCTCACGATGATTTCCTTCACCGTTAAAGCAAGTGATAATTAAATTCTAATACGCACTATAACTTCGAAAAGTCAGAGGTGCGTGTCTGAGATTTGAACCTTGGACCCCCGATTGAGAGGCCTAGCTGCACCCATTAAGCTATCACTGCTATTAACATGGCTATTATTAGGCTTTAATTCAATAATGTGTAACACAAGCAGTCCACGAACAAACCCATAAGCAAAGCACAGTAACGTGCAATCATACGCCACTTACAGCGATGCAACTCATTAGCGGGATTGCACTGTAAATATTTAACACAGAAACAATTAGCACGGCTCTTCCCTGATTGGGTGCACGCTAACTGTTCGTGGAGCGTTTCCATTGCGCAATGACGGACGACAGTATAAAACTCGATCACGTCAGAAGAGCAAAGTTTTTCAAGCATATGTATGTATGTATGTACGGCCATTGTCTTTGACACGCTCTACCAAACAGTTTGATTGACTTTGACATATGAGGTGTCAAAATTTTTATTATCATTCGTCATACGGATATAGAAATTGAGAAGAAAGTGGGAATATCAAATAACACAGTGTGATTAAGATTGTTGTAATGTGCACTTTCGTAAGCATGTGTATTCAATCAATCAAAAGTCGTTTTGATTGATTTTAAGACATATCTATTAATGCAGATAAAGAGTAGAGTCGTATAGAATGGTAGGTACCTTTATTTTGCGGACAACTTATTACTTGGCACGATCCATTCAGACATATTCATGAGGATCTTACCTGAGTAATCTTTATGTAATCAACATATAACATGAACATGATTAGTAATAGGCTTGGTTGTATTTATATGTTACATTGTAGTTTACTTTACATATTTTTTTCTAAATAATGTTTCACAAAATAAATAATGTTACTAGATTAAATGAATAAGTAATTGTGGTTAACTACAAATATCGATAGGCTACATCCATTTACGTTTACTTGATTGACACTAACAAAAAGTATTATCCTTGGAAACAAACCGAATGTTTTAATTGCGCGTTCCGTTACGTTTTTAAAGCAATTTAATTGATTGCAGCAATCGGCGTAAAGTTTCAATTTTCATTTTTATCGTTTATCAGAATGATTGCGGCGATCGCGGGGGCGATTGTCACTTCTGTTGAAATCATTCACTCGACAAATTAATTTATGGTTATTAAAAGGGAATGACGACACATGTTTTCTATTATTTTATTTCATGCAATTTTAATCTTTTTTAGTCTTATAATGTAAATAGTAATAATCAGTACATTTTTTGGACGAATAGTGTGTTTTGAGTCTCTATCTAATCCAGTTTACTTGAATTTTTCAATTAGTCTTTTCTCAACTTATAAAGTTAAGATACTATTCAGACCATATTTTGAATGAGAACTGCGGATGCCAAACTTTCATCATTTTGTAATGTGGAATAATAAGAAAATGTTCTTGTATTGTGTTATGCTCTATTTTCACTATCCAACTTTCAGCTATCTTATTGTTTTTATTTTACAGGTGCCAGCACTTTAGAGCACAAACAGCAGTAAATTCAAATCTTGCGTTAATTCTGGGACATCCAATGTTCGTGTATGTAAGAGGACAAACTCATGCAAAATGAAGAATCGAATAAAACTATAAGTATGGAAGAGAATAGATAGAAACTCAGCAACACATATTTGATATCCAGTGTAACACTTTTGTGTAACACATAAATGATCCCATTCTCGCCCACTGTCCCGAAAGCAAAATCCCCCATTTAGTCGCCACAAGCAATGGATGCCGTAACATTATTCTGCTCCTGGAACTACAGAGACAAGAAATAGGGTTCCCCACGAGCCTCGACAAGATTACTTTCAGGGAGGTGTATCTGCACACACACAACCAGGTAAAGGTAAGGTTCGCCAAATCACATGCACATTTTATTATTCTCCTGCAAAAAAATACACACTACCTACGTGTGATATTAAGTTATTTTTAAGGTATAATATATCTTTTCTTAGAAATAGGAATAATATGTCTCTTCTTTTCTGACAGGGGCATGCAAGTATACCCCCTTCCACCCTGCCGGCACCCATGTGTACCCCTACTTTAACATTTACCAAGCAAACTCTATAACTTCCTGTAAACTTATGACAGACTATTTAAAATAAATCGCGGGGTACACTAAACAATGAATGAAATAATGAGGCTTTAATTAAATCAGGTGGAAAGGCTTCGCGGTATAATGGCGGAGGTAATTGCGATTTGGAATGGAGTTGTTCCAGAGTGATTGGAGCTGGAGGGCGCTAATCTAATGCTATACAACAATTTGGTACAAGGGATGATGCAGGTGTCGATAACATTTTTGTAATTGCATATCCTGTATCTTTAACGAATAAACTTCTAATTTACATACAATTTGTATGAGTATTGTAGTATAAACTGTTAGGTTTTTATGGTTTTTCTTATTTTACAACGCGTAAAATCCTATACCTATTTAAGTTAAAATCTTGTCAAAATATGTAAGTCTAGTGGATTTTAAAATCAACATTCGGTATATCATGGATAGACACATTACGCCAAAAAAACACTATTTTGTTTTGGGTTTAAAAAAAATACAAAAGATAAGCTTCGAAAATGTTAGAAAATTTAACGGCGGTAGAACCCTTTATTGTTCAAATCCGGCGGTGACACTGTCATACCTGTTTCTACCCAATTACAGTGTTAATCGCTGTTGCGTTCTGGTTTGCAAGGTGAGACATACTTACCCGAGGTGTTCTTCTTAGTCCTTAGGGGTAGCCAACCTCCGCTAAAACTGTGGTCTTGTCTGGCTGATTACTGATATCCCTGGGGTGCGGCGGCCACTTACCATCAGATAGATTGCTATGTTTTGGAAAAAAGTAACATACAAGCTTAGAAACTACCTAATAAATATGACGGTATACAGAATCTACGATCAGACTGTATGGTCTGATGTCATTCTAGCTCCACATGTTCTTAGTGTTAGTTGACTTTGTAATGAAACTATTTTTTTAAAGATGTGTGTTATGAAGTTTCTTTGAAGTGGTGGATTTTGATGGAGTGGTTAATTTTGATTTTTTGATTTTGACTCGAAGTTGTAGTCATCGACATTCCAGCAGCATTGCCCGGCTCTATCGCCGGTGACGGCGAGGCCAGTAATTGTTGAATAAGGCACATTAAAGCGCCAATTAACCAACATTGATTGGTTTCCGCCCTCCCGCTAGCCTCGCTCGGCAAAACAGGTTCCGGGGATAATTATGTACAGGTATAATTAATGCTCGCTTTTTACGCAACGGGTTTAAAAACTTGTTCCGGTTAGATTTTCAGTACACCTGTGTTTTTATCAACAGAATTCCATTTTTTCATTATGTGTATATTTCTTAAGCAAAAAAGTTAGACTATATCAGATGATAAAATTTTACATTATTTTATAATGTGGAAAAAGCAAATGAGTAAGCACACTGCCATATAATAAGTGACCCCAGGTAAGTGACCACTGCCGTTCACTGTTATTAACCCTGACAGAAACACAGCAATACAGATGTCGCTCACAGATGCTATAACACTAAGTCGGAACGCCTCGGATAAGTACATATATCTCCCTTTTCACACCTTTCAGATCAGAGCACAGCAGCGTTGGATACTGTTGTTACTAAGCAGGCATCTTGCGGGGGTATTATATACAAATTTTTATTACCTTAGTCCTTAATCTTAACTATAAGTAAGTAAGTTTACAAGCTTTTTATTGTTTCAATGTATGTATGTCCGGTGGAATCTTATAAGTCAAATTTGATCCACTTCCCGTTTACTGATTGAGATGAAATTTTGTATAAATGTGTAAATCGGATAACAATGCAAAATGATTATGACATGGAACTGATCTGCTGATGGAACTCGCAGGTAGTTAACGACACTAGTTCATACTTTGGACTCGTTTAATTTGTCTTGATGAATACTTTGGTGCTAGATTTAAATAAAAATAATTTTATGTACTGCAATTACTTAATACATTTATTATGCTGTAACAAGCAAGGGTAGCAAAGTTTGTATTGCCAGCCTCCGGTAAGACTAGGCTTATATGTGATTAGCATGATGCCTCAGGTAAGGCCTATCTGGCGTTGGCTACAGATTTCCATGGACGTCAGTGGTCACTTCAAGAGGACCGCTTGTTTGCTACTACCATATTTAAAAAAAATCGTAAGCACTACAAATGATATAACCTACTCTTTGCGTAGGTACACTTAAAAGAATAGAGACGCAGACTTATTAGTTTTTAGACTAGGCAGGATAAATGAAGGGATAATGAAATTTTTATTAAGGGCGCCTATTCCTAGTACGACATACTTCGGTATTTATTCACTTTGATAATTCAATGGCATGATTCGTATAAATTGAAAGTTAATATAGGTAATATGGCAATTTTGAGAACTCAACGTGCTAACAAACAACAACTGTAAATCTTACTCATAATTAATAGATTTTTATTATAAATTATTATTCAGTTAATGTTATGTAACAGTGGCTGAGTCTATTATTTTACATCCAGGTTGTTAACCTACAAGATGAATAAGCCTCAGACCATAAAAGACGGTCAATGTGCCGTAAGAAGCACCACGCTTCATTTTAGAAATTAGGCGACCATCTAAACTTACTGCGAAACAACGCATAGATGATTGACTTCAGATACTTTGTAGGTAGACATACATATAGACCATACAAGTTGGAACCCATTTTCTTCATGGAGTTGGTTACAGATCTCCACGGGGAATATCCACCCGGCGGTCGGAATCATCACTCCATGTGTGTTTATTACTTCAATAAAAACAAAAATGTTACACATAAAGGTTAAGTTTGTTTAGCGCTGTTATCATCTGATCTAAAGCTACACCCTTTAGGGCGACATACATACATAGGTACTTGTATGACTGAAGTGTTCTCTCTTAGTCTTCTGGGGTCGCAATGTATCTGTGATCGACCGTTGTTAGGATTCTAATTTTATCTGGGGTTGATCATAGATGTCCATGGGCGGCACTGGCCACATCCCGGCAGTAGACTGCATATTTGCTACTTCATTTCCATAAAAATACTTTATTGTAATTATTTTACTCCATTGTAAGTATTGCATGAGCAGTTTAAGTAAGAGTTGAATTTTTGAGAATCGAAGTGCGTGAATTTCCACGAACAGGCAGCTTTACGCAGACAACCCTTAGTTAATAAACAAGGCAGGTCGCCACGACCATTAACGTCGGACGCCGCGGGCGGTGTGCTGACACCATGCTTCCATAGTTTCATGGGACATATTTTTCATAATATAGCATGAGCAAACGAGATTGCAGACCACCTGATGGAAGTAAGGACTCCCATCCTTAGACATCTGTAATCAATCCCAGATAAAAACAGTGTTTTACCTGAGGTTAAGACTAAGTTGGAATGCGATGAAAAAATGTATTTCTTACTGCTTACATATCAAACCAGACCACCGCAGCGCTTAACACCTACTTTTTAATTTATTCAACAAAACGTAATATTGTAGTTTATACAAACACAGTAACAATTTTTTTTATTTCCATATCATAATAAGTAGTCACCACAACAATTCCCTTCGAAAAACAATGTGTCCTGCATAACACACTCGCCTGGTCACCCCCGCACCTGTGGTTGTCAGGCTTTGATCTCCGCTATCCTTTCGCGATGAGTCCTGATTGTTCGCCCTATTACTCCATTACTGCCATAATTACTTGCTGGAGCCAGAACCTTATTTTAGAGTAGGTATATATAACTAAATTATATAATGGGTACATCTGTGTATACAGTACAAACATATTATCAATTTGAAATGAAATCAAAAATGGAATCAAAATATTTAATTAAAAGAAGTTTATTTACAGAATTTTTTTTGAACATTAATCACTGTTTTTAGAAGCAATGACATTAATGGTTGAAACTTAGCATCTCAATCGGTGGTCCGATCTTCAAAGCCCAGGCACGTTCCTTTTGATTATTCGAAGTTGTGCGCGTATTATTAATTAATTATTACTTGCTTTAGCTGTGAAAGAAAATATTGCGAGGAACCCTGCACACCTAAGAGATCTTTAAAAAAAGATCTTAAAGAGCGTATGAAATCTAACAAAACGATTTGACCAGCGCCGCCTAGCAGTGGACTATAAAAAGATTGAGATGAACTATTTTTGGTATCATCGCCCTTACCGCCAGCTACCCCAAAATTCCCCTTATAGTAGTTTCTTACGACAGGCAGGTGATACCGTAGCTCTACTCTGTTCCCATAATAGAGATATTGTAGGCTATTGATGTTCTGTTCCTGTAGAACAGAACAGACCCTGTAGAACCTCTCCTACAGAAGTTTGTTGCAAAAAGATCTGTTCTGAAACTGTTCACGATCTTGCTCAAGCAAAAATATTAACTTTTATAAGCTGCAAATTTTATTGTATCAACATAATTGATCATTTGAATGCAATGACTAATTCAATTATATTGTGCGATAAAAATAGTGGGAATACTTATCGTAGGTGGTTGATTGCAGACTCCCCCAAACTTCTCCTCCTCTCAAAGGTTGGTTTGCGTCATATAAGGAGAGCCGGCGCCCTTATTGAACCTCTTCTCCTAAAACACAAGAAATAGGTGTTAATAGCTGGAAGTTTTACGCACTCGATCGAAACATGTTCGTTTTACTACATTGCAAAAACCACAGATAACTCCGTAGCCCTTAACTAGTTGTTAAAAGGAAAGGCCCTATTGCTAAAAACAACATAAATTAATAATCTAAGAAGAAACTGTAAGGAAATTGAGCGGAGGTTGTTTCAGTTTTATCCTATAAAGGGTTAATTAACTAAGTAATTGATTGCTTTTCTTGATCGCTTCTGTTCGGTGATTATGGAACGGGAATTTATAAGTAGGTTAATATTTTGTTTATAATCAACTTTATAGTACATATACCTCATATTCATTTTTTTATCTTTCTTGGGAAAAGTAAAAAAAGATATGTTAATACTTTTAACCCCATAATGCAGAAAATTATTAGGTTAACGTCTTATTTTATGTAATGCTGTGGCAAGTTTCTCATAAACAGTTGCTTAAATCAATTAAAATTTAGTATTGTATTTGAAGAAAATTTTAGTTAACATCGTGATTCATCACCGGAAGCACCACCGCCTACGGTGTTGTACCATAAAGGGTTCTTCAGTCCCTTAGCTGCCTTGCATAACGTCCAAGGGCAGAGAGAGAATGGTGTCATTCAAGACCGACATGGCACAAACACACGGACAACAAATGGATCCTTTATTTATTTCAGCAAAACTGCCTAATCTACAGATCTAAGCACCACGTCGTCTTACTATTACTATGACAATGTTGCGTACGAATATCTTTCTCAGGATAAGAAGTATGTAAAAATAGCTTATCACATACTAAGTGCACATAGACATCCAACGCTTTTGAGAACGTTTTTAAAAGAACTCGTAAAACTCCGGTTGTGTTCCTCCGGAGATCCCGGGGTCCTCTTTGTAGTGCCGAGGACGGCTATCGGGGAGTTTTTACAGGCAGGCTTCCTCACGAATATCCTTTCATCATTAAATTGATAATTATTAGAAAATCACACATTTTGGTTAGGTATCTAGAATATAGAGATGGTACTCACTAATAACTCTGCCATATTGCATTTGCGAAGACCGTTAAGTCGAGCTAGAACAATATCGCAATTACCATCGCTGGACAAGTTGGTGACGCAAGATGGGGCGCCGGTCATCTCGGGGCGAATCGAGTTACCGACTTGTGGACATTTGTGCAGTACACGCAATCTTGTGAGAAGCATCTACAATATTCTCTATTACAAATAGTTTTTTATAGTTTAGATGTAGCTATCGAGCATGCCGACCACCAGATTGTAAGTGGCCGCTTCCGCCTTTAGACTGTAATCAACCCCAGATAAGATCAAAGTCCTACCTAAGATTGACCAGAGATGCGTTGCTACCTCTGAGGACTAAGTCGGTACGCCTCGAATAAGTCTCCCTTACCACACCCTTCAAACCAGAATATAGCAGCGCTTAACACTGCTGTTATAAGGCAGAAATAGGTGTGGCGTTGGTGCCGCCAGAATCGAACCACATAGATTTCTACCAACTTTCAGACTAAGTGCCAACAATAGTCTAGCCTGAAGCAGTTCTTGCGTTTCTTGGGATAGGTGTGGTTGCCGGCGTACTTTCATATAAGGCGATCATCTTAGTAGTAGCAACAACACATTTGTCATTGACTTAAATATAACTTCTCTTGATAAGGAAACCTCACACAATAGTAGTGTTATTTACAAATGTCCGTGGGCGGTAGTGATCACTTACCATCAGGAGGACTGCATGTTGGTCTGCTACTACATTATTATAAAAGATAATGCTCGAAAACTTCATGTAAATATGATGCATGGGCATAATTTACATGTACTATGGCGACAGCATGCAATCATAGGAGAAGGAACAAGCGACTAACTGACCGCCTGATGCGCTGTTATGTTGATAATGTACATACAGGTATATTACCTCATATACGTTGTAAATATGTTATAATATAACTAGTAACATATCTACTGGAGAACATTCAAGCATCGTGGCTGAATGTAGTTCCACTTCGGAAGTAAATAATGCAATCTCTACGCAATTCTACAGTAATCATGACTTTAGTTGCATTATTTGCTGAAGTAAAAAAGTTGGTATTCTATTACTATTTAAAAAATTGAAGTACCTATCAAGCGAACATTTTTTTTACAAAAAAAACAGTTTCTTACCTACTTCGTCAGCAAGAGGGTGATATTATTCGAGTGTGTGTACGTTTGTATGTCTATTTCTTTGGCACGCTATTTTAACATATGAGGTGTCATTATAATCGTCTCAGTTGTCACTGTAACGGAGGC
>DWNY01002873.1:0-10533 GCA_018250635.1 Telegonus apastus | reverse complement strand
TACAGGAACTTATTTAGTATTTATTGTTACCTATTATATTAAAAATAGTTTAAAATTGGACATTCACTATACTTATTGAATTAAGTTATACTTGCTATAAACATGTATACTTGCCATAAGTAACTATGAATATTTTATCTGAAATTTTAATTATATGTAAACTGCATAACATGTTTGGAAACAGTAAACATACTACTGCCACCAGTCGGTGGCGACAATCGAACATCGTCGGCGGCTGTCGTTAAAAAAAAGGTAAGCGTCGCCGAAGGTCGCAAATCGTCACTCGCTGAGTGCCGCGAGGTCGCTGATAGCAGCCGTCTGCCGCTAACGGCAACGCTCGGCGATGCGGATTGTAGCTCACGTATTAATTTACTCTGTGTTTCCTTCCTTAGCTTGCAATCAATCAATTCAATCTCGCAAAAACAAAGCGATTGTTAAATAGAGATCTCCCACCCATGCCAAAAAACTATTTCTAAGTGAATCACTGTATCTCAACTAAATCAATACCTACGGTGTACATTTTTTCGCGAACTCTCTTTTAATACCCATTTTTCTTTTTTCCAATTTCCTCCTCTTCCTCTTCCACTGAACTCTCCAATTTCCCAACATCTTATCTGATGAATCTATAGGTAGCTGCCAATTCTATCCAATAACTGTATTGCAACCACAAATATTTCAACAATTGATAAATTTTAAATAAAATTACTACGCATGATGATACAAAAATATTGCAGTAAAGTTAACTCAAATATCCACTACATATTAGTGATATTAATGAAAACTAAAATCCGATTTATTTGATCCGAAAATTACATTTAAATCACTATAAATTGAAGGCAATTGAGTTATGTTAATTATGTATATCCGGAAACAAATATGTATAGACACCGATTAATCTATACGTACTAAAATATAAATGGGAAATATGTTTGTATGTATGTTTTTATTAGCCTATTATACATTAAGTACGTCGCTTATAAAATCTTTGAGAATATTAGATTAAAAAGAAAATAAGAAAACTTAATTTTAAAATTTAAAAACCCGCAACTTCTATTGGAGAAGGTCAATAACAAATAGTCTTTAAAAACTTGAACAGATTTTCTGTAACTAAAAATAATTAAATAGCAAACCAGCATGCAATCCCCCTGGCACTACCATAGATACCTATGTTTTTGTTGACAAGGGAGAAACCTTCAAAAGGAACACAATCGGAGTCCTACGAGCGCGATGCGGTAGGCATCGGCGCGCACCACACCGTCTGGTGTTTACGATGCTATGCGTCCACACATACCGCCGTCCTCCTCGGGGTCGCTGGATGCACGGTTCGAGCTCTCACTCTTGCAGTCCGCAACCCCGGAAGCCCCCTAATAGTCGCCTCTTACGATATGCAAGGGATATGAAAACTTACGATATGAAAAATACCGTAGCTCTATTCTGCTCTCGGGATTACAGGAACAACTGCCATAGTCACCTGTACCTATAGGTATAGAATAGGAGTTCAGAGGTTAATCGGCATCCACACATTCCCTCAAAACGCAAGGATTTATATCACCGCAACAATAAGGTGGCGGTGGTATGAATTCTGATAAACTACTGAATTTAGTAATTCGAGGAAGTCTCATTTATAAATCCATATGAGCGAATCCGCTGGCAGGAGCTAGTGAAATGATAAAGCAAGAATACCTTGTGTGTAGGCAGGTAGCTGTATAATATTAACGTTATCAGTCGGCACGCGACGAGTGCTATGCAATGCATAAGCAACGCTTTCTATTGCACTTTTTAGGGCCACTGTGCAAATCGGCCGGGATTCGAAACATATTTAATATCTATAATATAAAAATATCAAACGAGCATGCGACTGATGGTAAGTGGTCACCGCCGTTCATGGACATCTGTTATCAACGCCAGATAAGATTTGCAGTCTAAGCTTAGATGGGCATAATTATTTTGCTACACATACTGCCCCTGAGCACAGCAAGTTGTAATGCCTAGGATAATTATCTCTCTCTTACCATACCCTTCAAAGAAGAACACAGCATCGCATGACACTGTTGATATTTAAGTTAATTTATTGTTAGTACGCAATATATGTTTGTTAGTATTTATTACGATCACTGACTTAACATAAATGCTAATGACAACCGAAGTCAGGGTGAAAGGTAGCTTAGTATATAATAACCTATAAAAAGAACCAATAGCCAAAAAGTCCATCTGATGTAATGTTATCACTTATTTATGGATCTCTTATATTAATAGAAATTTACAGATACCTGTAAAGTCCGCAGACGTGGATCGATTACCCATGGTTGATTATCCTAGTTAACTAAATTGAAACACCTCCACACTAATGTAGTCTGATTTAGGGATGCCAATTCTTTCCGAAATAAAACGAACTTAAATCGTTTTGAATCAAAGGTTGAAGTATCGATGCACAAGAATATCTGAGATTACAATATCGATTCCACAATAAATGTAACAACATATGTGAACATATTATAATGTTATGTGCAAAAGCTTAACTTATAATGCAACAAAAATACAAAGTAATTTAATTATTAATTATAATTATGAAAATGTGATGGCAATAAAAAGCCAAACTATGATTTTGTTGCGTATGGGTCCGATTCTGTATATTAATCAATTGTTACGCTATTGTTATGTACTCGTAATATCATTTAAAATATCAATCTTTTTCGTAACGGAAATCTTCGATTAATCGATCACGGATCGCCATCCTTAGCCCGCTATAGCGACTAGAAAATACCGCTATAAACACTGTTTCTATTAGACAAAACAAGATGATGCTGTAGTGTCGTAGTTAATTTACAAGGAGAGTTATCTCACCTTAAGGCCGATACGATTAAAATTGACAGAGCATACGTGCGAACAGACATAAAACCGTTGTTGTGCTGAACACTCAAAATTAGTAACATCGGCCTTCTCTATCAACGCAGAAAACGTCGTGTAACGCCTCACGTACACGTACATACACGCACACGTACATTTCTTTCAAAAATGTTCTCGGTAGCAGAAAGCTTTATAACGTGTTTTTGTTACAAGTTTATTTTGATACAAACTACTTAAGACAAGTTCTCTTTTAATTACCCTGGCAAGACCTCTCACCCCTTCTCCATTTTTAGAGAAGATTCACTCCTAACACTTTCGATGGTCTAGTAGACTATTCGTCTGATCCTTTGTGCATTGTATATCGTATATTGTTGTATGTCGACTACACCTGTTACATCTAGTGAGGTTTTGAGAGTTGAATCTTTGTCATTTATTTAGTTATCATTTGAATTTATGTACAAAAATGTTAATTTATGATAAGAATATGCTACCATGTTGTAAATTATAATTGGCGTAAGAATGGACAGTGCATAACGAGAGGTTAAGTAGAAGTCAAATGCTACGTTACGTAAATGACAAATTGTGTATTTAATAGTACTTATTATGCGTATTATATAATTATAAAGATTTGTCACAATCACGATTTGTCTACTTTTGACCCAACGTCGTATCGCAGACATAAACATTAATAAGAATCGAGCAAAAATACGATACGGTAATATATTAAATTTATCCAAATCTGTAAACTCTATTTGTCCTTGTTGATAATCAGGGTTATAATATAATCAGGGGTTATATAAATACTTAAATTTGTCACATATTATGCAACTTTTATTGGAATTATAAATGATAATTGCCTTGTTTATTTTCGGTTCTTTATGGTTGGCATCCGTTCAGATGTTCTAAATAACATCAAGCTTTTGTGATATTAAATTTTTAATAAAAACGATAGGCACCTATTATCGCACTAGTAATTTATATTAAAGTTACATACTGATTAGCTTTTAATAATTTTGAATACCATAAGTATTTGAAACGATGCACGAAATCAAATTTCTTTGAGCAAGCATGTATTTAATTATTAGGTCGCCGTATTAGTCTATAATCATACATTTGCATAAAATCATCAAATATAAATAAATCTATTTTATTTTAGAATTGAACTCGTAATAACTAAATGCTCAAATCATTGAAGTGTGTAAAGGAAGTCACAAGTTTTGTCGTTATTAGTCCGTGTTCACTCATGCACACGTCCATCAGCATAGCATTGTGCAGTGGGACTAAATTTAAATAACATATTTTTTTAAATCTAGTAAATGTCCCATGCATAGTGTTATTAATAGTAGGCGTATATCGCGCATTGTGTTTTTATTTGATGCATAAACTGTCATAAGCTCTAACTATTTAGTTACTAATTTTAGTACATACTAAAATTAGCACGTACAGACAAAAAAAAACAATTTTATTTATTTGGTTCATTCAGGTATTTGACTTGTCAGTTGCGAAAATGCCACTTATTGTGCTGCAAACGGACAGATAAATTTTGTATTTGTATAGGTATTCATGATTTATCTAGGCTTATTTGTAGGCATAAGTGAAACTGCGGGCGGTAGTCGTTTAGGTAATGCCTGACCTCTTTATAAAGCGTAATCTAATTTATAATGTTATTGGCCAGATTATTAAATAAATTGGCTAATAATCTTTACTATTCAAGTACATAGACGTAATCCGTTTAAAATATTAACAAACTTTATCATGCCTATTGATAACCTGTGCGAAGTAATCTAAATACCACTTATAAGTTCTTATTTGTAAGATAGAATCGCATGATTCGATGATTTTGTTTAACGATCTCAAAGCAATAATAACCTGGTGGTTGGAAACTCGGCCTATCAGTCGAATGTCCGAAATTTGAATCCCAGGTACGCACCTCTTCTAATAGTTGTTAAAATACGAGTATTAGAAACTAATCGAAAAATAATTTTATAGTGAAGGAAAACATCGCTCAGAAACCTAAATATCTGACGGTGAAAAAGAGTACTTAAGGCGTGTGAAAACTACCAATCTATACTTCGCCAGCGTGTTCCACTATGTCCTACGCCCCTTTCATTCTTAAAGGAAAATCCGCGCCTAGCAGTGGGACAGTAATGACTTGACGTTTTATAAAATGTTCCATGCAGATTTCCAAAAGAAGTTACTATGCGGTGTGTCTAAATGTAGTCTATTATCATGTAGAGAGACGCCGTGTGATCTAGATATTCTTATACATTTATTCTTATACATTTTGGTTTATGTGTCACTAAGGAAATGGAACAAAAAACGTAGTCGTAGTTAGTTCAGACTTTTGGTAGACTCGTGTACGATATTATCTTAGCTCCAGACAAAATTTAGCAATGTGCTATTGTTGTACACTGAAAGATCGTTATTGTAACCTTCTTAGCACGCCAGGCTATGGTAATTTTGAGGGCGAATTTTTTGCCAAATGTTAACTTGTTTCTAGGTCATGTATGTCGCTTGTGCAGATTTTATCGCTAGTGCAGAATTGTGTTTGAGTCGTTAACATTTTGTTGAATAGATAACATTCGTTCGATTGATCTTAGTTAACTTCGTCTACTGCATTGTATGATTATCACTTTCATGATAATTCATTGCGTATTCTATAGAGCTTACTCATTGAGAAAATATGTGATTTTGATATTTTTAACCGACTTCTATTAAAGGTGGTAGGACCCTTTATGTTTCGACTCTGGAAGCACCACCGCAACACCTATGTGATCTTATCTGATTTGCAACTTGCATTTATAAAAAAATATATATGAGGGAAATTCTTAACAAAATTTAAGATATGTATTTTATTATTAGATATATAAAGTTATTATAAGGCAATTAAACCCGTTCCGTTCCGTCCGTTGTTCTTTTATTTTACAAGACAAATAATTTTCTACACAATATTCTCTGCCAGTATTAAAATGTAAACATGAATGAATCATTGCTTTAATTGTCGAGTAAATTGGCTGAGCTATTAGTGACATATTATGTTTATACCTACAGTCTTGTCTTTACGGGTATCAGATGTTATAATATGTCGTGTATTATAGTAGTAATTGTCCCTTAATTGTGATACAACACAATATATTAAAATCTTCATGTTTTAAATTTCTTTCTCCAGAGAATTAATAATATATTATAATTATGTGTAATTCCTTACGAATCAATTTTCATTTAGTTCAAGGGCACCGCTCTCAGCAACATTAATTGCAATAACTTGTTATCTTCCTTAATTTATATATCAATTAAGTATCTCAAATTTCAATATTAAATTTAAGGGTCTCGAAGATTTACTACAGATATAAATCTTGCCCTATTTAGTTTTGTGTCGGATGACTATTGGGCTATAGTCATAGATATAATTATTATCCTACTAACGTAGGTAATATATCTATGGCTACAGTAGCGTCAGTAGTCTATTATTATTTCTATTTTTATAATGCCCTGCTACTCAATTACAATTTCACTTTGCTTTCTTTATTGAGTACAACAAAATGCAAATATTTAATACTAGCTGACCAGGCGAACCTCGTTCTGCCATTTGTATTAGAAGATGTGCCATTTGTATAGAAATTCGATGTAAGAAAAGTTACTTCTGATTTTAAATTGTAGTAACTTTTGATAGAGTGGATCGATTTTAATGAAATAAAGCCTAAATGTTAAGTTAAGATTCGTACTATGAATATATCTGCATTTCCATGAATTGAATACCATTCTTTTGGCGGTAAGTAATTTTAAACACACAGACAGCGAGCGCGAGTTACATTCTTATTATATATACAGATACAGATGTACAGCTTATTAAATGCTGGTAAGTCACTCTATATTCATCTTACGCATTGTTACCAAATGAAAATCAAGATTACTAACATTCATGAATTAATTGGTCCTATCAAACGTGTTAAAAACTTGCTTATAACGAATATTGTATAATACCTACTGCAAGAACTGTTTAAATCATAGAAAGTCAAATCTCTATCTCGTTTCATAGTTTCTATCAAAATATTCACACGATTCGTTGTCAACTCTCGTCCCTCATTGTGTTTTATTGTCACGGTGTTGTAACTTATCTGTCCGTGTAAAATATTATTAAACGCATCATTACACAGCGCATTGTTTCCTTGTCGTATTCAGCCAGTAGCCGTGCTGTTCAAATTTTTAGTGGGTAAGTACCAACATTTTACAGATTACTATTTGTATAATGTCTATTAACCGAAAATCTATCAACATTTCCGAAGCAAAATTATATTACATCCAGGCCTAATTTTAAACCATAGCATACCAAGTTGGTTATTGTACTTTGCAAATACCTTTAAAAAGTATGGGTAACCTTTAGGGCGATTATATACCATTCGATAGATCGTCGATCAGGTTTCTTGATCGACGTCCATCGATTGGTGTGGTAGCTTTGACTGTCCCACAGATACCGGTCGGAAAACTACGATCGACGATCAATACATGATTGAACCATCATCGAGCGATCATTAAGTTTGCTATATCACTATCGGTAATATGAGCCAGTCTAGTTTTAAATTTAAAACTGCATAAATCTAAGATAAATCTTCAGAATAATCATACTTATATTTAAAATGTCTAGTAGTCTCTAGTAATAATATCTCTAGTTCTTTTTTCTAGGATGCAATGTAGAGTCTTTCCTAAACTAAAATACATTGCAGAATCGGTACATCTGCTTTTACTGGAGGATGTTGGAATTATACACGCCACATCATATCATATAATGTCATTGTGTGAATCCCTATTCGTAATATAGTAATGATAGGGACAATGATATGCAAGCGTAACGACTCCAATTCCGAAACCACTGTTCAGTGTTCATCCTTAATAATAATATCAATTAACATTATTCACTCCAGTGAATTTACTCAGTTGCGTAAGCGCAAACGTAAATGAGATTCATATAAATGGGGAGGGGGTCTATTGGATGAGGGGAGCCGGGGAGGGGGGATAGTGACAGGATTTACGGTCCAACTGGCGAGCACAATGATCGCACTCAATACGTGATCGATTATGCTGTATACCTACGTATGTACACATGTGATGTTGTTATTTGTGGACACGGATCTACTGTCTGCGAACCTTGGTCGCGGCCGCCCTTTGTCATATTTTGTTTAATGCTGCAAAGAAAGACTGCGAGGACCAAAAAAAAAATTTGAAAAATCTAATTTTGGTTATTAATTATTTTGCTTATTTAAAATATATTTAAGTATCCCAGGTAGTATTATATTCGTATAGTCGTCGTTATGTGATTAGTATCCCACGACTGGGCGTGGCTCACTTCCCAGAGTTTGGGCCATTTGTCGCATTCGTCTAGTGCGGATTAGTAGTCTTTACATAACCACGAAAACTTTTCTTTCCTGAACTCTCAGGCGTGCAGTTTTTTCGCGTTCTTTTCTCTCACCGTTTAAGGAAGTGATCATTATTTTTAATATCATAATTTCAGAAAATCTGAGATCGAATTCTGAATTCGAATCTAGCACCGCCTGAAAGGTTATAACCAGATCACGGTTCGTGCAGTGACATGTAGCATAGTTATATGTATAGGACTAAATATTAGTACACACATTATTTAAAATGAACCGATTATAAAGAAATTTGGTGACTGTACCTATCGTTGGTTCAAGTTTTAAAGATTTTTTTGAACCCAATAATTAGAACTGTTTTTTTCGAACACGAAAACATCTTTGCGTGCACTAGTAGTTAATAAATAAGAATAACAATTACTTTTATTGTAATTAAAATGTGTTATTACTTTAGCTTACAAAGTACATTACTACTATAACTACTATAACTTACAAAACTATGCTTATCTTCTTATTCAAAATATTGTGTTACAAGACATTTTGCGCAAGTATCCACTTATACTTTTCCACCACATTCATAATACTGCTCCATAATGCATAGTTATTCGATAAATATCTACGATTTATCTTTGTATGGGTACTGCAATTTAGTGCTACAATTCCATCGTTGATTTAAAACATGAATCATTTAAGTCATTCAGAACGATAAAATACGCGAATATAGTATATCAGTCGTCATGTTTAAATACTGATTTGCGTGTGTACTTATGTGAACATAAGTGTGTCAGTGGAAACTTATCATTAAGTAAACTGAAACGAACTTCGCGTACTTAGAATATCTATCGCTTACAGGACTTTACTGTTAGCACAAATTGACCGTCTTTACCAACTTGGGCGCCAAAATATTTTATTAGGTTTTGCACTCAATAATTATTATTTATGGGAACCAATGCATTCATACAAATAAACGAAATTGAAATGTCTGTTTGTAATGTCAAAATAACAATTTTTTACTTAATGCATATAAAAGTATACACCATACCAATAACATAAACACTATTATAAAAAAATGGACTGTCTGTCTGACTGTTTGGCTCAGGTAATCTTTTAAACAGCTGGACCGATTTGATGGGACTTTCACTGGAAGATATCTGAAGATCTAATGCGTGACAAGTTACTTTAATGTTTGAAAAAAGTACTAGCGCGCGCTCCCCGCGCATTTGGCCGCCGTCACGGGCGTTCATGTCAGTTAGGTGCATTAGAGTCACTATTATATTAGAGCCTATGTATTAGTGAGGTTTAAATGTGTTTGCCTTTTTTATCACTTCTTTAACGCTAGTGAATCCGCGGGAATCAGCAAGTAAATAATAAAAAAACAATGGTAAGGTATGAACAGTAGGTAGAAATTTGGTACACATACGAGTAATAAATTCATTTTAAAATATTCCGATAAAGGTTTTTCTACATTGAACATGAGAATTATAGGATAAAATTTTAATGTTTGGATATTAAGCAGCGTACGATGAATGAATAATATTTAAAAAGTATTTTGTAGCATAAATGCAAAGCTTAATCTTCAAGGAACGAACTGTATAAATATTTTTTTGAAATGATAAGGTTATTTTCCATATTTTACAAAAAATGTTTACATAGTGTGCAATATTATGAAGCTTAGAATATTGCTAGTTACGGTGCCTTTACTTTGTAGTCAAAGGTTAAAAAGGACTATTTTTTATTCATCTTTACTGTACAAACATCCTCCAAAAGTACCTACTATGTAGTCACATACAAATTATCATCAAAAGTTTGTATATTGAATATGGTACTTAATTCTTTAAATACCGTATGATTATGCATTCCATCCATCAGTCCTTTAACTTTTTGATTTTTGTCCTAGTGTTGCTAATTTAGCAACTCTGTCGCTAGAAATGATGACTTTTGACATGGTTTTAATGACCAAAAAATTAATGTTGCTAAATAAGATCTAGCTACTTTTCTAACAACTTTCGGAGTACAAATATTTCAAATATTTAGTGGCAAAGAGGAAATTTTCATACATAATTACCTTAGCGGCCGTTTTATTTTCGCCATCAAATTCTGTGTTCGGCTGATGGAAAATACAATTTCACCTGAATGACTGTAAAATACAGTTTAGCGACTTTCTTGCGGCTTCTTATGTCGAGTCTAGCGACTTGGCTGTTTTAGAGTTAGCAAAACTGCTGCAGTGGCTGTTAATGTTATATAGTAAGACGATGTTGCCATCTTCTTAACTTTGTCCGTTTTACGGTATAGGTACATATCGCTACCAAATTATGCG
>DWNY01002872.1:0-10534 GCA_018250635.1 Telegonus apastus | reverse complement strand
ACATTGTAATCTGATATTATCACTAATAATAAAATCAACATAATTAAAGATTGTATTTCCATTTAAAACTATTAATATATATAACTCTATTAAAGTTATCATAAATCGTTTCAGATTAATTCAGGTTAACAACATAGGCAATATATCACTCCCATGTAAAGGTGAAAGCAACCGTGAGCTTGCTTATTAGGTACAGTCGTGCCATTCAACATTCTTGGGCCCACACATTCCCTAGCTATTAGTGTTAGCTATTGGGAATGTGGCTTTCTATTTCACTCTGTTCTATAGACTTCATGTCAAATTGAATAACGTCGTTTTTCTAATCTTCATTGTCAATTTCATTTTCTACAAATATTTTGTATATCTTACTTATATTATAAAGCTTAAGTTTGTGAGGATGGAAGGATGTTTGTTACTCTATAACTTTAGAACGGCAACACGGATCTGGATAAAATTTAATACAGCGATAGATTATGGTCTGGAATAGCACATATGTTATGTTTTAAACCGGAAAAATGTACGGTTCCTGTGGGATAGATTTTTGTTTTTATAGCCTCGATTTCTTAGCATTTTTTTTTGCATAGGGTTACCTGAAGGTTCAGGTAATGCATTAAGCTACTTTTTATCAAATCGAATCAAAAACATTCTATTCAAAGTAGATTTTTACGGAATTATTTTTGAACGTCAATGATATTAAGCTACCGCTTCAGTTTTATTTGAAAAAAATGTTATTTCGTTGAAATTGTTGAATGTAGGTTATAAAGTTTCAATTGTAAGTAGATGTCATGTTACATTTTTTATAATTGAGAGTGAAACCGCGGGCACGTCTAGTATGTTATAGAACGTAAAATGATCAATTTTTATTTTGTAGAAATTTCTAAGAATAGTATACGACCATGTTCGCTGTTTCAATTGAAGAATATACCACAAGTATGCCGCCAATCTGATAGTAAGTGATCATTGCGGCCAGTGGATTGTATATATTGTTGGACTTGAATAAAAGGGCGATTTGTTACCCCTGAGGACAAAACAGGCGCGCCTCAAAACACTTGTCGTTAGATAATTATTGTTTGAGTTTAACAAATAAACAAACAAACAAAAAGTTTGTTACAGAAGCAGATACATAAATAAAATGAAAAAGTAACCCATCGACACATTTGGCTTCATCAACTGAGAACAATAAAAGTCAATGTCTGACAGCGTAACCTCGACGCTTATAAATAAATTCTCCTTTTTCTTTAGAACTGTCGAATTATTTATTCAGTGCGTCATTCATTATCGACGTGACGATGAGCGCGACGCACCGATGCGTCAATGGAATGTACCTGTGTCGTTATGTCCTTATCCTTTGTTGTTGTAATTACCATCTGTTGTCACATGTTGATTGACAGAAGGTACATACGGAAACGAGACGGATGTGTATTTTTTAAATGTGTATTTGTAAGAAACTTCTTTTTTTAGCATGATTTGGAAACCAAATATCCATTGCTTGTGGATTCTTGTAGATAGGAAGCAAATAAATCTATACGTCTATACAAATAAATAAAATTGAAGTGTCTGTGTGTAATGTCAAATTACTTACTAAATACGCGCGCCATCGTGGGCGCTAATGTCAGTAGCTATTAGGCACATATTGATGTATGCTTTTTTTACTTTAACGCGGGTGGAACCGCAGGGATTAGCTAGTCTTATATAATTACGCATCTACACAACGACAAGAACGAAGAGTCAGAGGAAAGCTATTTTTTTTAATTACTTGCATTGTGGATATTTTATTGCCCTTCTACAATATACAAAATTACATGGTCATAGTTTACCTTTTTTTGGTTAGTATATTGATTTCTTGTTTTAGGCATTGCATGCGCCCAATGCTATCTGTGACTCAGGATATCTCCTACAGCCAGTCCCAGTCCCAGTATTTCATTGCTATTTTTTACTTCATTGATATTTTCTTTTTCTTTCTTTAGTGAAAGTATTCAGAATTTATTCCGCAGTAGCAGACAATGCTACTGCCAGTAATTGCAACTCAAGCAATAATGTTCGTCTAGACGTCTACTCCCCCATGATTTTATCATTATCATTCATTTTATTTATGGAGGAAAATTGTTATGGACTAGACGGTGTTCAATTAACTTTGCTTCGTTTTATGTATAGTAATGCGAAATTCAGTTTATTTCTTTGGTCTTACTTAGCTCGAGTATTTAATCATCATAATTTTGTTAGACAGTAGTCGCTACTTTGAATCCGCGAAATTGTGCAGGTCCCGCGTAATTTCAATAACCTTTATAGTTTTAGTGAATGAGGTATCATCAGAAAAGATATCGAAATATGGACTGGAACGTTTTTCATGACTATCGATATCGTATCTCCTGAGGCACTTATTACTCACTAGACTAATGACGTGGGAGTTTTTATTACACTAACATTTACACCCACACATCAGTTAGCTAATCGTGACGTACACTCGTCTGCGAGGGTACTAAAATTAACAGAAAATCATGTTACATTCAGAGCAGAGCATTCAAAATATGTTGACGCACTATATACAGCTGTCTTAAGACACTTTGTGGGTGGACTGAACTATTGTAGAGCTCCTGAAAATTCTGTAATTTATCGGATAGTCCTGCACAGATAAATTTCGTATGAAGAAGTACTTGTAGTATGAAGACTTCTTCAAATATACAAAAATATAATAACGTACTTACGTTATTATATTTTTGTATAATGAAATTTGATAATTAGTACTTGATATAAAATTGTACGAGATAAAGTTTTGAACGCTGATAATAACATACGTACTTAGGAAAAAGTAAAGACGCTGAAACAATTGATTGTTTCGATGATAATAATAATTAATTGACGAGTGTCAATAAATCGCATAGTCTAGAAATTATTTTAGATATTTAAATAATGGGCTCTTCAGTTATCAATTAACCGTATACTTCAAGTGTTATTTAAGAAATTTAAAAAGTAGTGTATTTTAAATGTACGTAAGTTTTTACCCTAAATAAATAATGCCCGGATAATTCTATGAAGAGATAACAAAGTAATAAATAGCAATGAATATCTCAAAAGTATGGCTAAACAGTAACGACATGATGTTTCACATTTTTCTACGTATAATTAACTTCTAATAGAGACATTAATTCCTTGGCATCCCATCGTCATCCCGAAATATAGCGAGCCGAGCCCCCAAACCATATGCGTATAAATTTAAACGAACAACAAAAGACGCGACCTCATTGGTCGCGTTTATATTTAGAACGCGCTCAATTCGATTCGAATTTTAAACGTGACGGACCAATCCGTAACGGTCGTTTGAGGCTTTACTAGTTTCTCTAATACGTTATGACGCAAATATCATTATCATTTTATTTCACGTTGATTTGGTGGTCGATTTCACATTAATTAGACTTAAATTAAAGTGTGTCCAATTTTTAAGTATAAGAAATTTATTAAATTTGTCTGGGAACTCTTTTTTCGTTTTGTCAAAATTTCATTGAATTTTAGAATACTTTTGTATACTGTGTTAAGGAAATGCCATATTTTACGTCATATCGCAAGCTAAATTTATATAATCCTACAAGGTAGTTCAAATTTGAGCCGTCCATACGTCTTATAAGGACGATTCTACTGTAAAATGATCGACTATCGACCAATGAGATAGGCGCTATTGCCACAAAATCTACTCTTATGTAAGTACATTAGACGCGAATGATTACTACTCCATAAATCAAATGAACATAGTAAATAAACGCTGTGACATTATAAAAACATTGACAAAACAGTCCTCGTTTCTATTTACGTGTATTTATTTTCGTTGAACGGCACAAGGTCTACGCAACGTATGTACGTGCGTGTCCACGCGTTGCGTTTAGTCTTGTGACATGTTGTAAATACCCTTTTATTATATACTCTCTAGATCTAGCGTTACTTAGAAAAAGCGTTCAAGAATAGTCACTAACTGTTAGCCTCTAGATCGTTAATGTTTATAACAGACAACTTTTTTGTAAAATGGCGTAACGGGAGCATTTGACCAATCATACGACGCTGTCTTTAAGCTACTATGCGTAAGCTTTTTCGCTAACTTTCAGTAACCGCTCCTCATAAGTACTGATTCCACTCCATTTAATAGTTAAATTTAGGGTTGCATTTTTCAGAGGACGAAATTTTATTTTTAATGTGTTGGCGGTGTCAATATAAGCCTAAGTTCAAGTTTGTGAGGTCGCCACCCTTGTTCCCCGGCCGCCATCTCGTAAACTAGCAACCCTACAGAAAATTTTATAACATTATTTGCAGAAAATTAAATTGTCCCCAACTTTATTTCAATTATTTTTAGCCAGACTTCAAAAATAAGAGAGTTCTGTATTCGAACCGTATGCATGTAAATAATGTAAGTAATGTAAGTTTCTTTGTCCGCGATATTCTCAAAAACTACTCATCCGTTTTGGATGGGCTTTTTGTTATATTACAAAAGGAAAAAGATACGTAGCCATCTTTCCAACCTGGTAAACGGTCCTTCCTTTAGTAATTCAATTGGTCATTGACCATTGTCCAGTGTTAAATTTGCAAAAAAATTCAGTAACAAAATCCATAGTACTTAGTACTCTATTAAGCCTACCACTCTAAGTTAAGTTCACATTATAAGACACTCATACTCTTCAGTATTATTCAGTTCTCTTCAGTATCTCTTCAGTATATTGATTATGATTAGTAAAGTAGCGATAAACATATTCTACATATCTACATATGACGTCATCACATATCATCGGTCGTTCTTGACATTGATACCACTAGCAACCAGGCCATGGTATAAATACCCCTTGTTTATAAAAATGGACTGTACCTATGTATAAAGTTCCAATGTTCTATTTTAAACGGTTCCACCGCACTCGATCCACTTCTGAATGCATGCAAACGTGATGTAGACACTTGACTTTGACCTAAAGGGTCTCGAGTAGCTGCTTTGCAGTTCAATGAAGCTTAGCGAGTTCGTGCATGCTGTGTTTTGTGTCCAATAAAATTAATTAATTAATTAATCGGTTTTATTCTGTATACACTAAGTTACGAAAGTGACATACTTTATATAAAATATTTATTAAACTTGAACAGTTAGTTAATATTGTTTTAACTCTAAAAAACATAAGGATGAAAACAGACCCCAATATTAGTTGCTGAGTTACTTACATGCCGAGAATTAAGATTTAACCTACTCGTATTTATACTTTTTAACGGAAATCTGTCTAAAAAAGAAATTCCAAGTTTGATATCGATTCAAGTTTGATTGCTAGAGTAGCGCAGATTACCAACATAAGGCCTGTTTGTGCGGATGCACTATAAAATGCAGTTAGATAGGAAGTGGCCACTGCCACCCATGGACATCTGGTATCAACTCCTTATAGGATAAATAACGCTTCGGAAAAGTATCTATCCCCTAGTCTCTGATACCACTTACATAATCCAAAATAAGCTAAATCCATAAGCTGTCATAAGGCAAAAATTAGTGTGGTGGTCGTGTCATCGGAATCGAACCACAATCAGTTTTACCACCTTCAAAATATATAAAAGTATACAAAGGCATAAGTTAGAACGTCTTACGCGGCATGTAGCATAGCGCTTTATCACACTACCGCAGACGGTACGAGACGCCTAAATACTCAGCCGGGTTTGGTGTCAGATTTACTCTCCTCAGCAATCTACGGTATTGCACAGATAAAAAAAATTAATAAAATCATTTGGTGTGGTATTTACATATTTACTCAAGTTAGCAAATTAAGGTAATACCGTTTAACATAATAAAATACTTATCTTTTTTAAGCAACCACACAAGCCTCACACATGACCAGACACGTGATTTTATAAGGCGTTATTAAAAGGAGCATTGCTCTCATAAATCTCATTATTATACGGTTCGGAACGAATGTCGTTATATGTACAAAATATTTTATATCGGGTTTTTCTCGGCCTATTTTTTATATACCTACTAAACCTGACAAGGTTTACTGTATCTTATAAAATACAGCATTGAGGCCTTGGATACCGGAGGAGCCGTCGCAGTGAAACCAAACAGAGTTTTATCATGCACCAACCTTTTGAGATTATCTGCAGGACATAGGCCTCTCCTCATGGGGATTTTTACCCGATTGCGTCCGGAGGGTAATGATAGTTGTCACAGTAACAGACTATACATTTTTTGCCTGCAAACGGAGTAAATAGGGGGGGATGGAACGAAATACTTGTGTATCATAACAATATGGGTATCACATAAGTGTGGATATCAAAGTCAATTCATTTCAAGCAGCCGGGCTTTTTTTAAGATCATTCTTTAGTTATCAACAGCCACGGCACTTGCTAACCATACTGTTGAGAGAGAGTGGTGTTATTCAAGAGTAATACCACAGCGCACGGCATAACCATTTTATGTCACTTAAAGGTTCAGTCACTAGTTATGTGCGGGAAATCTGTAATCGATTGGATTCAGTATGGTCGCGTTTTACTTAAATCGTTAAATACGAGTAATTATGTATTATTATAGCATGGTATACTAAACGCATTATCTAACTAAAATACATTTAAGTGTAAATAACGAATTAAATATGTATGTATGGCCATCGGCATCAATATTTGTGTATGTCAGTAATAAATCTTCAATTATAGTACTGTTATACTTATATATAGAGACCTTCTTAGTTTAGTGAAGCCAGTATTCCCTTTCCAATAAATATCGAGTTCCATTTCAGATTCGTGAATTTAATTCTATTTACGGTTTAACGATAGGTACCGTTACTGGAATATAGATCGTTTCATTTCCCGCAAGAGAATTAAATTTATTGTTGTAACCGATAACAGGTTCCGTAGGGCTTTCGCTTCCAGACGCGGCACTGACGTTGGCAGAAATAAATAACTAGGCTTTGTTCATACTTATGACATAGGTTTATATGAACAAGAAAGATAAGAGATTTGTACGTTTGTTAAGTTTTGTTGAATATTACTTATTAATTAATGTGTACTCAAGATTAAGACAATTTTCATGTAGAATGTGTCCTGCGTAGTTCATTTTCCAAGATAAGACATAACGTAAGACATTTTCAAGATAGACCGTAATGAGTTACAATAGTTTATTATGATGAAAACTATTACATACAAATATTAATCATCTCCTCGCAGTCGATAATGATGTACAGGGACTTTTTTGTCTTATAGAATTAGCAAATGAGCATTCAGCCCTCCCACTGCCGGCCGTGGAGCCAACCTCGACGGAACCAACTTCCGAATAAGCTACCCCTGAGGACTAAGTTTTTTAAACATCGAATTCATTACCATGATTGCAATTTTTTAAACATCGTAGTACCGCGATGTATACGCCGCTATTATTCAGAAATAGGTGTGCCGATGATGCCGGAGTCAACCCACGAAAAGTTCTACCAATTATTGATCCATATCGTACAACACCAATAAGTACACACCCTTAGATATAGGACTGACGTTGAGAGCAATAAATAGGAATTACGACCGAGAGCAAAAGATAGATTGCGACTTCCTCAAAGAAAGCGATCGATTTACATTTTACATAACATTCGAAGGAAGTTACCCAAGAGTTTTCAATTTAACCCAGATACTTTTTCATAAATGGCGGCAACTTTTTTATGTCTATGCTGGAACCAGGTCTCTGTCCAAAGGCGGGGGAGGTCGGGAACGTACTCCACTACGCGCCTCCAATTAAGATGAGGTAGGAACTGCATGTCGGAGTTTTCAGACCGTCCATAAGGACCCCGTCAAGGTTTATATCTTTATTCTATGATAACCACCGGGACCGCAGTTTTAAAAGTCCTCCATAGGACGAAATCACGCATTTAGCCAATAATGTCACCCATCCAATTGGCGACCGCGTCCAACGTTTCTTTACTTTGTAGATCATTTGAAAACTGCTCATACACGCTTTTTTCATTTTTATTTTGTAAACTGCTATACTAAATTATATGAAACCGGGTTGCTTTAAAATCTATTCCAAACAAATTGTTCTAGCTCGCCTGTGCTGTATCATATTGTTTAAAACTCTCCTCGTGATTAATGTAACAACATGGCTGTAATATTTTATTTTCGTGCTCTATGTTATACAAGTGCACCCACGCGATGCTGCCCACATAAATTCCGCCTGGATAATATTTTTTTTACACAAAAGCCTGTAAAGTTGACGAAAAATGTGGCGCAGCGGTAACCAATGCAGTAGGCCCCGGGTTCGATCCCCGGTCAGACAGATATCTGAATGATGAATCTAAATCTTTCTGGGTCTGGGTGTCTGTGTGTTCTTTGTGGGTCCATGGCACTCAAAGCATAAAATATTTCTAGTATGAGGCTATGAGAGTAGTTGGGGTTATTTTTTCAACACCTTGTAATTTGAAGAAATTCTTATTAGCAGATCTACGACGCTTTGGATTCCCCCGAAAGTAAACACATAATAATCAGATGAAATACATGTCTCATTAAAGCTTCTTATTTAAAAAAATCTGTAAATACGTTAAAATCTCTGGTAAATACTAATGACTAATAAGGCATATTCTTTGTGAACCTGTAAAATATAATATAAGGACTCCTCGAAAGATGGGACGTAACTGGTCGTGGTCGCTTTTCGGACGTAGGTACAAAGTAGATCCTTAATTTACTAATGGCAACGATTGATAAGCATGCAAATATTGTAATAACACTTTTATTTAGTTCCTTCTGCTGGTTCCATTAACATAAGTTGAAATAAAATTTACTATAACTGCTACAGAATATTTTTTTTTTAATGCCTTAAAAAGAGTATAAAAAGGCAACGTTAAAAATGCGACGCTATACAAGCTCTCTCGCTTCAAAACGAAGCAAAGTAATCCACACTGGGTTTGTACGCCCACCTCCTTTGTGCCTCCATATATCGTATTACGACTCGTCTTATTTGGAATACTCGTGTATGAATCATATGCACACATGTTCAAATGTCTCATACCAAACTATATTAAGTTTTGAGACTTGGGTGCTTGAGCGTGAGTTGACTGAAAGGATTAAGAATGAAGAAATATAGTTGTTAATTACTTATGATTTGGGTTACGTAATGACTAGACTCTGTAATTAACATGGAGGTATCATCGTCATTTCTATAGGATGACTAATTTACATTATACTCTTGACACTGCTCCGCCCGCTTGTGTCAAGTTTACCACGGTAAAGAGTAGTATACTATTTCAGTAGTAGGTAGTCAGAGTAGTCAAATTTCATGTAATTCCAATCAGTATTTTTGGCGTGAAAGAATAACAGACATCCATCCATCCATCCATGCAAACTGTCACTATTATGCTATTAGATTGGTAGTAGAAATTACTAGCTCGATTCAAAAGTTCGAGCATTCATTTGCGGATGTCAGATTCTAACGGATTTCATAAAACACAATTAATAATACGTCACCATTTAACATTTAAATCCTAATATGTATGTATGGCTTTCAGTTTGTCCAAAAAGTTGAATTTCGATAAATCGAAATGATGCCACAGGCACATAAATAAGTAAAGGCCGCATTGTAAGATGCGTCACCCGTTATACGTCGGGAGATGGATTTGTCCATTACCCCAGGGGTTTCAGGAATCCAAACGGACTCTCCTACAATTCATTCCCACAGAACTCTTTCTAAGCCTTACCTAGGATGATAAGGAACTGTTCATCTGCTGAGAAGAAACTTTTGATCTATTTCCTCATTCTTCGAAGTCTTTCTTTATTAGAAATCGCGTTCTGGGAAACATCTCGAGGAAACCCACATGCTTGATAGTTGCCGGATATGGTATATTTTATAATAACACCAATGAGATTAAATCTCGATGTCTCCAGTACAAACAAGTCAATTATAAAGCAATTTATATTACTCGTGAGCTTTTTCATGCCAAGGCCGCGCTCCATTTTGCTGTATATTGCCGTATTGCAGCCATAAGTTACAATTATAGTTGATCATCATAATATGTGACCATAGACGACCAATCAACTCAATAGATGCCTATTGTAAAACTTTCTGATGTTAAATCTGCTATATTAAACTCATGATAGTCTAGGCCTACAACTGTTTCAGTTTTTCAATGGTTTGGCGGCACACATTGAAATAACTCCTCATCTATTTGGTCTCGGTTTTATGTATAAGTGGTAGTGACTACACTTAGTTGGGGATGATTAGTTGGGAATGGTTGGCTCGTTTGCTGCTGTCGAATAAATGTATCCAAGTCCAGACTGGCTCGCCGATAAGCTGTGCAAATTGGCAATTGATTGCGTGTCGTCGAATCCGTGTTCCATGGAAACGAGATACTCGGTCGCCACGTGCTGCGCCGGCGCAGTCAAGTGACAGGGCTGCGATTGATTATGATTAATTAACCTTCGCCACGCGACTTTACTCGTGTACCGTTCACATGTATTTCGATTCAGGTATGTTAGGAGTCTTCGAAGTCTCGATGAGCTCATATCACTCTTGAAAAAATTGTTAACCGAAAAATAATCGAAATATATATGTTTCATTGCT